>PVJI01002295.1:0-148686 GCA_004026765.1 Micronycteris hirsuta | reverse complement strand
AGGTCCCTTAAGCTGTCCTCATGCTTTAAAATTCTTTGTTCTTTCTGTGCTCTTCCGATCACCGTTGGTCCCTCCCTTGTCTTCCAAGTCGCTGACTCAGTGTTCTGCTTCTGTCGTCTGGTGTCAGCTCTGATGTCCCTTCCTTGTGTTATTCGTTGTTCCCAACTGGTTATTGTCTCATGGTTTCTGTCTCTTCATCGATGTGCTCACTGACTTCACCTTTTTGTCCCCTGCGTCTGTCCCCTGTCCTATGACCAGTGTTTCGAACTCTGTGCCTGGCGGATTGCTTGTCTCCATTCCTTTTACTTTTGTTTGTCTGGTTTTTGTCCTGCTTTTTCATTTGAGACCTTTTTCCCCTCTCCTGACTGATTCTCTGTTTGTTTCTGTGTGTCGTCAGGTAGGTCTGCTCTGGCTCCCAGGCGTGGCGGGGGACCTCAAATTGTGGGTGTTCTGTGAGGCCCGGGGAGCCCCAGGCTGGCCCCTGTGGGCTTTGTCTGCTGTTGTCGAGCCCTGGCTGCTGCTGGCACATCAGCGGGAGGGACGGACCCTCGGGCCGGTGGGCTGTGAGGACCGGCTGTGACTTCGGAGGACAAGCCGGTGTTCAGGGACTGACCCTACAAAGCTGGAGCCGCTTTGGTGGGGCTCTGGTGCCAGCTGCGTCCACCCTTCCGTGTATCGTTTGTGGAGCCGTTCTGGTGGCATTCTGGTGTGGCCTGAAGCCAGCGGGTTGGTTTTGGTGTCAGCGTAGTGGTTACCCTTGACCGTGGGTAGCTATTTGAGTGATGCATGATGGGGGCTTCTGGGTACTGGAACATTCGAATTCTTGGTCCAGGTGCCCCAACGTGTTCCCAGAAAAATTGTGAATCAGGACACTGACAAGCGATGCCCTTTGGTCTGCATGCCTGTTGCATTGTAACGGAAAGCGTACATGAAAAGCTCAGTAATTCCGCTCAGCAGGAATATATCCTGAAAGAGATAAATGCAACAGGTATGAAAAGATGGATACAGAAATGTGTTCACCTTTGCATTCATCATAAAAGCTGAAAGACTGGACTCAACCTCAGCAGATTGCTCGAACAATTTACGGTAGTTTTGCCAATTTAATAAAGGATGCCGCTTTGAAAAGGGACAGGCTTACTTCTGGTCAGAAGTGGCAGAGTGGGTAGACACGGTGCTCTGCTCACATGACCACATCAGAACTACAGCTAATAGAACAGTCCCCTGGAGAACTACTTAGATGGGCCGGAGAAAGGCGCTGTACCTGAGGACGCACAGAAAGAGCCACGTGGAACCGGGTGGGAGCACAGAGACGTGAAATAGGCTGTTCCTCTCCCCCCACCGTGTGGCAGTGGAGAATCAGGAGGCTATCTCAGCCATGGAGGTCCCCACTGAGGAGTGAGGGGTCCACACCCAGCCCCCCAGCCTGGGCCCAAGGGAAGAAGAGTCTCCATAACATCTGGCCATGAAAACCAGCAGGGGCTGAGTGCAGAGAGCTGCTGGGGCCCCGGGTGTTTCACTTGAGGGGCTCCCTACCTCCTAACGGACACAAACTCTGAGCCTCAGCACTGGGCGCAGCTCGAGCACCAGGGACACATGGCAGGGGTGGGGTGGGGGGGTGACTGAATCAACTTGATTCAGGGCGAGGGCTGCAGGGCCAGCTGATGGGGGGCTCTCTCCCAGGATGGACACACAGGCAGGTGCCATTGTTCTTTTGTTGAGCTCATGAGGCGCTTAGGCAGAAGCCACACCTGAGTCTCCATTGATGTGGCTAACACCCTCAACCACCCCCACCCACCCCCCTGATTCCCTCAGACCCTGCTGCACCCAATCCAAGCCCTTGGCCCCAGCCACTTCCAGCAGCTTTTCCTCACAAGCAGCCCCCCTCAGCTCATGCTAGGGACTTTCCTCAAAGCTCTCAAAGGTCCACAGACCCCAAACAAGCGGTGGCTGGCCTCAGTATGCCCTGTACCACCTGCTAAGAGGCCCCAAGCCTGGTGCAAGTGGCGACTGTCTCGCCTTGCACTGTGACTTGCATCAGGTGGCCCAAGCCTGACATGAGCTGTCGCTGGTGTTGGCTTAGAACACAGCTCCCACTAAACGACCACAAGCCCGGCACAAGGGTGGCTGGCCTCAGCGCACATCAAGGTGCCCACCAAAGGGTCCCAAGCCCGGCACTGGTGGCAGCCAGCCTCCGCGCACAGCATAGCTTCTCCCAAGCGCCACCAAGCAGCACAAGTGGCAACCACCTTCAGACCACCTCCTAGCGCTCCCCTGGTGGCCCCGCGCGGAGCACGCACGTCAGCTGGTGCCGGCCCGCACCTGCACGCTTCTCACACGGGTCTCCCAAGCAACTTCCAGCGCCGGCCTGAACCCCTTCCCCCTCCCTACTCCTCTCTTTAAAGTTTTTTTTTTTTTCAG
The DNA here is from genome assembly GCA_004026765.1 of Micronycteris hirsuta. Lineage (NCBI taxonomy): Eukaryota > Metazoa > Chordata > Mammalia > Chiroptera > Phyllostomidae > Micronycteris > Micronycteris hirsuta. Next base: position 146,268 of record PVJI01002295.1, on the reverse strand, counting down.
TTACAGTTGATGTTCAATGCTGTGTTAGTTTCAGGTGTTTAGCAGAACAGTTAGACATTTATGGAACTTACAAAATGATGCCCTCGACAAGTTAGTACCCACCTGACACCACACGCAGTTATTATAACAGTGTTGACTATATTCCCTGGGCCGTGCGTCCCTGTGACAGGTCTTATACCTGGGAGTTCATACTTAATCCCTTTACCTTTTTCACCCAGCCTCCCATCCCCCAATCCCCTCCCATCTGGCAACTATCGGTTTGTTCCCTGTATCTGCGAGTCTGTTTCTGTTTTGTTTGTTTATTTTGGTTTTTTTTTAGATTCCACATCTAGGTGAGATCCTGTGGCATTTGTCTTTGGCTGATGTATTTCTCTTGGTATGTGACTATTCAAAGCGACTTTCTCTCGAGGAGAGACCCGTCTGCAGGGGTGACCGGTCTGCAGGGGAGGGAGAGGATAGGATCTCGTAGGAGATGGGGAAGGAGAACATGGCCTGGGTCACCACTGTCCTGTCCCGGGAGCAGCTGCTATCAGGAACCGCTGTATTGTTGCTCAGGGGGTCAGAGCTAGTGCCCCCAGAGCCGCGCCGCCAGGAAGAAGGGGAGCCCTTTGCTGACTCATCTGCCACTGGGTTTTGCACTGGGGGGAGGTGGCCAGAGAGTGGATGGAAGAAAGAGGGCAGGGAGGAGGCAGAAGAACGACCCCAGCCTCCCTCTATCTGCTCCACGTCCAGTGGTCAGCGGTGTCTCTCTCTGTCTCTCATTTTCTTTTCTCTTACTTCACAGTCTCATCAGACCAGATCGAGCAGCTCCACCGGAGGTTTAAGCAGCTGAGTGGAGACCAGCCCACTATCCGGTAAGGCTGCAGCGGGGTCCTGGCTCTCGGGGAATTTCTCTTTCCATTTCTCTCTTTCCCGGAGTGTCGGGGACTCTGGAAGAGCTCCAGGGATGCCCATTTCCTGTAGTTGTTTTCATTCGTCTGGTCTCTTCTAGAGAAGATGCTCTCACTGGGAGGGAAAGAGACACACCTGTTTCTTTAGGAATCAGAAAAGTATAACCTGAGTGAAGGGCGGGGAGGAGGGATTGTGGAGTAGCCAGCCACCCTGACCTTCCCCCACCCCCTCGGAACCTGGACTCCCGTGCTTGGGCTCCCAGACACACCGAGGGCCTGGGAGAGGCCAGGATCCTGCCCCCTGTTGGGTGCAGCCTCGCGTGGGGGCTCAGGGGTCACCACGAGGCCCCATCTCCTGACTCTGCTTCCTCCGGGTGGTTAGTTCTAACCCTGGTTAAGGCAGTGGGTGGCAGCCTCCGATCTCTGTCAAGGAAAATCGCCTTCCTGCATCGCGATTTTAGCGCACATCTTCTCAAAGCTCCGTAGCTACATTTTTTACGAGGACCAGTGGGTTGCACTGTGTCGTCTTCTAGGGCAGGGAGTTTAGTCTTTGATGGTGGTTGAGTTCTTTGGGGACGGGCTAGTGATCGGCCCTCGTCAACCAGCTGATCCGGTCGGTGAGGAAGCTTCGAGGTGAACCACAGCCGCAGCCGCCAGTTTCCAGTGTGCTGTGAGTGCTGTTCTTCCAGAAACTCTCTAGCAGGCCATGTTTCCTAAAGTAAACACTCAGGGTTTTAAGGTTACAGTGTTGGAACTTTTAGGACACGCCTTTTAATAATCCAGGAAAACTTCCTTCTTCTTAGTACAGGGACTTAGATTTCACTAAGCTTTGTGGAAACTGATATGTAAATAGCTAAATTCTCTTGTTTTGTTAACCCAGCACACTGCATTCTCAAAGCACCCATCCCTAGAGCTGAGACTGGTGGTCAAGGATCATGTGGTCTCAGTCTGATTGTATCCAAGGTGGATTTAAAGACAGTCAGGACTTAACACCTTTTCTCACTTTTCAGGATTTACACCTTTAATTCTACCTCTTACTCACTAAGCCCAGTGAAAGAGAGCTCAGAGCCCCGCAGAAGGTCACCTGTTTCTCATTGGCTCTGGTGGGGTCGAATGACTGAGTTTGAGCCAATCACCATGGCTTGGGCCAGAAATGCAAATTGTTTCCTCTCAGAGCTGGGAGGGGGTGGGGCTGGGTCATCAGCCAAGGGTAGGGCTGGTGGGGTGAGATTGGGGAGCAGGGGGAGGGGTGAAGTGGTTTCCCAGGGCAAGGCCAGCCTCCTGTGGCCATGGGCCAAGGTGGGGCGGTGCAGGGTGGGAACACCTTCGCTGGACACCTTGCGGTCTAACGAGAGGCGACACTTTTGCATGCTGGCTGTTGGGACACGGAAGCGTCAAGGCCTCCTTCGTTCCTTCAGCAGTTCCCGGGCACTGTGTTGTGCCAGACGGCCCATGCCTGTGCTGGTGGGCCCGACTGCCATGTGGCTCGCAGTGGCGGGTGCGTCAAGGCCCCTTTCCGAAGATAAGTTTCCAGCACACTGTACCCCCAGCCTGGTCAAGCCACCTTGGGGTTCCTGCTCTTATGCATCTGGGGTCACGGGTCTTGGCTGGTAAGAGGCTTCAGGTTCAAATTCCACATGCAGCGACTTTTTCAGACTTGGGGGAAGCAGAGACAAAACCCCAGACTTGGGAAGCAAATCGTATTTGAATCTGCCGTGTCGTGGGCTGTGTGACTGCGGATCGGTCGCTCTGTTTCTCGGCACCTGTCTCAGCTGTGCAGCGAGTGTGTTCATTGGGATCGGGGTTGAGCGTGAAGGATGAGCAGACACGTGCGGGACGAAGCCGCTCTGACCTGGGTTCGTTGGCATCAGGCCGCGGGGGCTGTCATTGTTCCACCCATTGGTGAGGGTGTGAGGGCCCACCTTGAGACGCCCACGCAGCGGTCATCTGTGGCTGGGGTGGGAGTGGAGGGGGGAACGCAGGCGCTGCCAGGCCTTTGGCTGCCCCTCCCACTTTGTCTAGTGGCTGAGTCCTGACTGTGTCCCCCAGCGGCCTCTCAGGCCTTTGCAAAGACTTACTGAACCCTTACATTCTGTGCCGTTTCGTCCCAACACATGTGTGTGCCGGGCACCCAGGAACTTGCTGAAATGCAGATGTAACTCCAGCAGGTCTGAGTGGGGCCCGAGACTTTGCATTTCCCACAAGCACACCTGCCACAGGCCCCCACTGCGCGGAGTCACGAGGCCTGGGGCGGCGAGCGCAGCGCCTGGAGCGTCGTCAGTGCTCAGCACATGCATCTTCGTTCCTGTCCCCCACCAGCCAGTCTGAACACCACCCGCACTCTCGCCTCCCGGCCTCAGCTGGCTGCCTGTCTGTCTGTCTGTCAGGTGTTTAGTCACATCTCTGACTAAATCCAACCATCCGCTGGGTCTCAGCAGGAAGGTCTGTGCTGGGTCCCCCACCTCTGGGCCTGGTCAGCCCGGGACAGCCTCTTCAGCCCCCGTCCCTTCTCTGTGTGGCGGTCCCAGCATTGGTGTCACATCAGGGGCCGTAAACGTGCTTCTGCCTCCCCGGCTGGATGGCGGGTGCAAGTCTCTTTGCAGATCACCTGGGGACCTTGTCGAAAAGCAGGTTTCGGTTCAGTCTGGAATGGGACCTGGGATTCTGCATTGCTAACAAGCACAAGGGGTTTTGGTCAGGTCGGCCTTACCCGGCACTGAGGCCCGCACCCAGTGGGCTCCGCAGGCACCCGCCCCCTGGGCCCTGTTCACCCCTCTCCTGAACACTCACCCCCACGGTCTCACCCGCATCTGCCGTTTCACACCTGCTCAAATGTGCGCAGACCCCGAATGTGTCTGCCTGGGTCCAGAGAGCAGCCCTGCTGGCCAGCCCTTGGGGTCTCCCCAGTGCCCTCAAGGTCATGTCCCTGCTCTGGAGCTGTGTCCCACCAGGGTCTCCAGGTACGGGCCTCTGCTCTGCTCAGGTCTCAGTGTGGACACCTCCTCCAGACACCCCTACGCCCCCACAACTCCCCCTGGGGGTGCTCCATCCTGACATTTGCAGCCCAGAACTGTAACTGTCTCCTTCCAGCCACCATCCCTGACAGATTGTCTGCCCTTTGGGGGCAGGAGCGGAGTCTTTTTCCCTGGCCCTGGCGCTACACCACAGGCTTAGGCACTCCGGGAGTGTCTGAACGAGTGAGTGCATGCATGAATGAATGAGTGAGCACAGAAGTGAGAAACAAGTGAGTGAGTGTAAAGACTAGAAAGTCTTTTATAATCTACACAGCATGGGATGGACAAGACCCCTTATCGATGGCATTGCCCTCAGAGGATTTACCGGCTCCCAGTGAAAGCGCTGATCTGGGGCTGGGCATGAATGTTCACACATGTTCACAAATGTTCACAAATGTCGGCTACAGGTATTGGAGAATGTTTACGTGCTGTCCGGCTGGAGCCTGTTTTGTCTGCCCTGTAAACCCCTGCAGGAAGTAGTGGTAGGGAGACCTGTTCTCCCCACATGACAGGTGGCTCGGAGAGCCCCTGTGTCCTGCCCGAGTCACATAGCTCGTAAGTGGGAGGCGTCGGGATGTGAACCCAGGGCTGAGGTCTTGCTGTTGTAAGGAAGCTGTGACTTGGCGAGTGACTTCTGAGGACCTGGGTCTCCCTACTCTGCCATCTAGGACACTCTGCCCTTAGTGCCCTGGGGTGGGGTGTGTTGTCACCATCGCAGCCCCTGCTCCACGTGTCCGCTGGCTGCGCTGGAAGGCGAGTGTCAGTTGCCTGGGTGATGGCCCGCCCCCCCCCCACCCCGCCTGCAGGAAAGGGGTGAACTGACCACAGCGTCTTATGCAAACAAGCCTGCAGGAAGGGCCTCCTCCCAGGCTCTTGGAACTCCTTTGCCTAATCCTAACCCACCACCTCGGCCACGGCCTGGAGCAGCGAGATGGGGCAGCTTTTCGGTTTCCTGGGCTTTCCTGTCTCTCTTCCCAGGGCAGAGGAGTGAGCCAGCTGTGTCCCCACTCACCAAGGGTGTCCTAGGGGACCTCAGGCTGGGCCTTCAACCTCCCTGACCCTTCGGCACGTCCAGGGGGCCCTGGGTTGTGCTGGGGCTTTGGAGCAGGGACAGGAGTCACGTCTTCAGCATTTAGAAACCTGTTGGTGAAAGCTGGCCTGGCTGGGATGTCCCGCCCCGCGAGAGAGGTGCGGACCGGGGCTCCCCGGTGTGGCCCCAGCACCCCCGTCTGTGGGGCGCATGGGAAGCAGTTCCTCGCACCCTCCCACAGTGGGTATTGGAAAACCTCGTGGGCAAAAGTTCCCTTAAAAGTGACCATTCAAACCTGCAGGCTTTGTAGACACACAAGTAAGGTTTGCAAGTCGTACTTAAAGGCTTAACGAAGAATTGGGTTTCGGGATTTGTGACTTTAATAAAATGAATATGACTTTAAAAAAGTCAAATGAGGTAAAACTGCCCAAAGTTGATTTTAATTCAAACCTACTGTTTCTTACCTGTGTTTGGTGGGGTAACTTTCTAAAAATAATGTCAGGACATGATTTTTGTAGGGGGGGGGCAGTTTACCCTGAGGCCGTGAAAGCCAAGGCATTGGGGTCCCACTCTGCGTTCCTTTCACAGCCTAGCACCTGATTTTTAAACATTTCATAATGGTGCATTCTTAATTTCTTTAAGAGGGCCCCCCAAATCTGAATGCATCCTGACCACAAAACACTGAGTTCTGGGGCCTCGTGGAGGAAGGCTGGAATAGAAAAAGGTCATCTCACACATTTATGGAGCACCTGCTTTGCAGAGACTTCTGTACCGTCCTCAAAAGCCTGCCTTCTGGCAAGGAAGACCCTCCCTGAATGATTGTTGAAAAGACATTAATTGTAGACAGTGAAGGAAATGCAGTAACGGCCTCTTGCACTTTTTGTTTCTTGGAGTTGAGCCCTTTAACTGGCGACTGTCTTCAACAGCAACTTTCTGCTTCCTGAGGGCGCTCTGGCAGACTCGCCCACACCCAGAAATAGGCGCGGTGGAGTCCTCCAGCCGTGGCGATGGGGGCCAGGAGGGGGCCTGATTAGATAGAGCCGTGTGACAAAAATATTTTTAGATTTGCTAAGCCACTGAACGTGGAGGGATCCCTGGGATGAAGGCAACCAGACGCGTGGGGAAGGAAAAGGACGTGGCAGTGTTCCGGGAGAAGGGCTCCTGGGTGCAGAGTGGCGTTTCCCCAGGCCCGTGCCGGGGCGCCAGTGGAAGTCATCCCTGAGTCTAAGGCCTGTTTGGCGTTCCTCAGCCCGGCTCAGCATTGCTTTACTGAGTTGGAGATTCGCCCATGGCGAGTGCTAATGTATGCTGGGCACAGGGTTGAATGCCCACCGGTGTGGTTCCAGGGGTCTCAGGAACCCTCGGAGTTCCCATCCTCTCCCCGTGTTCCAGATTAAGAAACTGAGGCCAGCCCTGACTGGTGTGGTTCAGTGGGTTTGTGGGTGTCATCCCACAAACTGAAAAGTCACCAGCTCGATTCCCGGTCAGGGCACATGCCTGGATTGCGGGCCAGGTCCCCTGTTGGGGGCGTGTGAGAGGCAGATGATCATTGTTTCTCTCTTTCTCCTTCCCTTCTCCTCTCTAAAAAGTAAATAAATAACATCTTAGAAAGGAAGGAAGGAAAGAACTGAGGCCAGAGAGGTTAAGGTCTCCCAGCAGAGCTGGCTGAGGGACAGAAGAGCCGGAACTCCGATCCACTGTGATCACATCACTTTTCTCCAAATTAAGTCACTTTTTAACTGAGTCACTTTGCTTTTCACCTGTCAAGCAGCCAAAAATTGACTGTCTTCTCAGAATCACAACAGTGAAGGGGTTGAGGCTGTTTCCTGGGCAGCGTTAGATGTATCCCAAGGGTTCCCGAGTCCTCCCTCTAAAGGCTCAGCTGGGATGATGCCCATTTATTTGAAAAGAAAACCCACAGCCACTTGTGAAGCTGCCCAGGACGCAGCAGACGGCCGGGCGCTCTCCGCTGTGCAGGGGCCGGCGGGAGGGCAGGTGTGAGCTGGAGCCACAGTCAGTGCCATGCGACAGGCGCCCAGGTGTCCCTGAGCAGGAAGACGCTTTCCAAATGGCCATAGATTTATTAGCGGGGATGTGCATGCACCTTTTTTTTTTTAAATAGAGGTTCTTTTCCCAGGTTTCATCCTGACGCAGTTCTTGCTCCCCATAGCAGGCACTGCGGGCCTTCTGTGGCTGGTCTAGCTCTGAGGGTGCTGGGAAAAGTGAATAGGGGGTTCCCTCTACCCCTGTGGGGGCTCCTGTTAGGGGTGTGGGGCTGAGAACGGTGACCCCCGCAGAGGCGAGTCCATTCTTTTTTTTTTTTTTTTTTTTTTTTAAGATTTTATTTATTTATTTTCAGAGAGAGGAGAAGGGAGGGAGAAAGAGCAACGTATATGGTTGCCTCTCACATGGCCCCCACTGAGGACCTGGCCCACAACCCAGGCATGTGCCCCGACTGGGAATCGAACCGGGACCCTCTGGTTCCCAGCCCGCGCTCAATCCACTGAGCTACACCAGCCGGGCTCCATTCTACTTTGTAATAAAGGAAGGAGACTGGGCAGAGAGGGTGCCCCCCTGGGCACCCCCTTCCCAAGGGTGATGGGTGGTCGCGAAGGAGCCTTGGACGTGGTAGGCAGGTTGGTGCTGAGAACAGAGTGGGGAGAAGGAGCCGGGTGTGGAGCGAATAGAGCTCTAGGCAGAGGGGACCTCAAGTTCAAAGGCAGGGAGACGGGACCGAGCTTTGTCAGCCTGAACAGGCAGAGGACAACGGGAGAGTTGGGGGCAGTCACAGGGTTGTCTTGGCTGTAGCAAGGACCTGACTCATTCATGGCTTGTGCCTTCGGATAGGGCATCTCTGAGCGCCAGACTCAGGTAGCGACGGCCCAGCTGCTGGATGCCCCCATCTCACGCTTCCTATGCCCCAGGCAAGCCGCCCCTCGTCCTCCCAGAAGTCCCCATCAGGCCCCTGGGTGTCCGCAGCAGCCTCCCCGCCCCAGGCCCCCAACTTCTGTTCTCACCGCCCTGCCCACGGCACAGACACACCCACAGGTGTGCGGGAGCCGATTAAAACGGCACGTCTCTGCTCAAAACAGTCCATCCTGCCAAAAATAAAAATACAAAACCAGAGCCGCCGAGGCCCCTGTGTGTCCGCACGTCCCTGCTCAATGGGCCACCACCCACCCATCTGGCTGCTCCCTCCCAGACCCTCTCCTAATATGACAACCCCAAATGCTACCAGACATCGCCAGGTGTGCCCCAGGGTGGGGGACCCGCCCGCCCGGGTCTCTGCCCCTGAGTCTCCTTCACTACAAGGTTGTCCCATTGAGTATTGAGACTTCGCTCGCTCTCTCTGGTCTGTCCCTGTTCCGTTGGCCACCAGGTTCTTGTCACTGCCTGAGACACCCCGTGTTCCATCTCCGTGGCTTCCCCACCACAGTCGGGGGAGGCGGGGGGCGGGGGCGGGGTGTGTCCGTGCTGGTCGCTGCCCACACCAGCACAGAGCAGTTGGAAGGCTTGTCATTTCCTCTGTCATCATTAAGTGACAGGCGTTGAGAGGCCGGATGGGTCCTGGCGTGGAGCAGTTACAGGAGGAGGGGAGAAACTGACCAGTCGTGCTGGGGACACTGCCCCAGCTTTTGAAAAGGGCACTGGCCTCTGGGCGAGGGGACCATGGTGGTTTCCTGCCTGCATCGTTGGTGCGGAGGCAGGCGAGAGAGCCACTCTGTGCCGTGAGGGAATTCCCGGCTCTGGAATCCAGAGGCCGGTGCTTCCAACAGCAACGAGCCCACGAATTCCCCCGGGGTCGTGTTGAAAGGCAGGTTTTGAGGCAGCAGGTCTGGGGTGGCCAAGAATCTGCATTTCTCATAGGCTGCCCTGGTGATGCCTGTGCTGCTGGTCCCAGGACGGCACTTGGAGGGGCTCCCCATCGCCTGGGAAGACCCCTGCTAAATGAGGTGCAGCCCTTCCTCCACAGCCCCCAGGGGGCCCCAGCGTCCCCACTGTTTATATCTTTCCGCGGAGTGTAGGAACTGTCAAAGGCTAACCAGTGAGTGCCGGGAGCTGGACGGGACATGCGGCAGGGAGGGAAGACCCCTTGGGGCTGCAGGGACCAGCAGAGATGGGAGATGGCGGGGGTGGGGGGGGTGCTGGGCTTCCAGGGGGTTTCACTATGTCCTCAGCTCTGGGGTCAGGAAGCCCCGGGGGCGGCTGGGGCCAGGAAGACCTCAAACCCGCAGGAGAGCTCGGCAGTTGAGCTGAGCCTCAAAGCCACCGGAAACCAGTGTGCACCACGGGGCTTGAGCAGCATCCGGCTGGCCCTCAGTGGTTTTTCTCAGCTTGTCCTTCCTTCCCTCGTGGGCTGGACCCCCTTGCTGGGTCCCAGCTGGGGCCCCAGGGAGCTGGATGGAGCAGATGCCCTGTGAATATTTCTGCTGTTCTCTCTCTTTAAAGTAAAACGTACGACCTGAAGGACGTAGCGAGTGAGGGAGGACACAGGGCAGTCAGAGCCAGACCTGAAGCTTTTCTGCTAGCTGTGTGGCCATGGCTTAGTCACAGCCCTTCTCTGGGCCTCGTTTTCTTGCCTATAAAATGGGGAGGCATTTAACAGAGCCAGACACAGCGAAAGCTCTCAGGAGGCTGGGGGAAGCTAAACCCCGGGCTCCAGCCCCTGGAGGGGGTGCATAGCCATGTGCCCCTGGCTCCCTCATGGGTAGGCTGCCCCTCCTGGTCACTGGGGCAGCATTGTGGGACCACCTGCTATCACATCAGCTCTGGCCAAGAGCAGTAACCTGTCCCCAGCTAAAGCAGAGCCTGTTCCTTGAGTCAGCCAAGCCAGTCCAACCGGCCCCATGGGCACCTGGGGCGAGTGGGGAGGGAGGAAGTGAGACTGAAACCAGCATTCACGGGGCGTGAGACTCTCGTTAGCCTTCCTCAGGTTCTGGGTGCAAGGCCTGCGCCCAACTTGTGGAAAAGGGAGGCTGGCAAATGAGGAGTGGGAAGGTCCCTGAGTACCAGGCCACCAGCCCTGACCTCCTGGGGAGCCGCACCCGCCCGGGCGTCCGTGGGCTGCACAGGACAATTGGTGTCATCCTTAGCGGTCGGAAGTTCCCTCACCTCTCTGCCTCGGTCTCCCCGTCTTCGAGATGGAGAAAAGGTCCTCCTTCATAAGATAATAACGTAAAGCTTTGGGAACAGCGCCTGACACTTGGGAAGTGCAGAGAAGGTTAGCTGCCTCATTATCACTATTGTTATTATCATTATCATTGCTATTGTTATTTTAAAACTAAGAGTTCACTGTGTGTGTCTGGCCATAAGCTTCACACCTCTTGTGCAGGAATCTCAGTTAATCATCCGTCAGCCCCATAACATCACCCGCCGTCCCCACGGCCCCCATTCACAGAGGAGAAATCCAGGGCTCTGAGTGCCTGGTGGGGTGGAGCCTGGACCGCCCCCGGCTGTGCTTGACCTCGCATCCCCTTTGATGTGGGGGGTGCTCGTTTTGCACCCAATTCACAGATGAGGAAACGGGGCTCCACGAGGCAGTTGGTGAGGAGGAGGGGAGAGGAGCAGCGAAGGCAGCCCTGCTTCTGGGATGCCTGCGCGGACCTGCTGGCTCCCAGCCCCTGGCCGGGCATGGCCGGCCCCCTCTGCGCTCAGTGCGAGGTCAGGCCTCCCTTTGTCGTTCATTTTCTTTTCCAGATGCACAGTCGGGCTCGGGGGGGTGCTTCCTACCTCTGTCCTCCCTTCCCTCCCTCCCAGGTCAGCCCCCGGGGCCCTCTGACCTTGCACAGGATCTCGTGGTGGCCAGGACTCGTGGTGGCCGGTGGGTCCCTTCTGGCCCCCTTCACACACATGGGCACTGGGTTTCTCCCTGCCCCTGCCCCCACCCTGAGACCTGCAGAATCCACTTTTTTGGCCTTTGTTCCCTCCTGGGGAATCAACCGAACTCACTTCCACTTCCCTGGTGTGTCCCCGAACCTGAGCCTGCCAGCAGCCCCGGGACACAGCCCTCTGGTAGCTCGCTCACTCCAGAGCCTGGCGAGGCTGGGCTGAGCTCTGGGGCTCCTAAGGATCTGTAGGTGGAGGACTCCTGGGAACGGTGGGAGGTCCGGGCACACCCACCCATGGGTGGGGGCGGGGTCAGGGGCTCAGGACAGACAGAACAAGGAGTCGAGCCCTGCTCACACCCAACTGTCTGTTCCTCACACCGCTCACCGAGCCCCCGCGCTGCCCCCAGCCGTGCCAGGCGCCGAGGACAGGGCGCTGTGGACATGCGAGTGCCCGTTTGCATGCTCTCGCCGCCCGGAGGCTTCCCTCCGTGGAGCCCTCCGCAGGCACTGCGCTAAGCATGTTCCAGCTGCAATCCCACATAAGCACGGGACAGCCTCTGAGTGAGGCTGCTGCTTCCAGAGGACCAGACTGAGGCTCAGAGAGGCCAAGTCACTTGTCCCAGGCTGCAGAGCCGGGTAGAACCCCAGTCTGACTCCAGAGGTGGTACCCCCCCCACAGATGAGGACATCAAGGCTGAGGAAGGGCTAGCAGCAGCCATGACCCCCTGGCCAGTGGAAGCCAGCGAGGGCTTGGGGTCTCATGCCAACCAGCCACATAGCAGCCAGTCTCTTCCTTTCTGTGCCCCGACATTCCCTCCGAAGCGGCACGAGGCCACTGTGACTGGCCCAGTTCCCGCCCAGTGCGCTCTGGGCGTTCTGTTTCCTCCTGAGGTCGCCTCCCTCTGGTGAGGAAGGGGAGGCCGGCCAGTGCAGTGGGGAAGCGTGACAGGTGGCAGTTAGATGAACTGCCACAGACTGAACACACTGTGACCCACACCAGATCCAGAGCAGGACATGGTCGGCCCCCAGGGACCCCTCGCGTTCCCTCCTGGCCACCGTCCCGAGCCTGGTTCGCTGCCACCACCCCGACTTCGAGCTGTGGAGATGCAGTGTTGCCACTTTTCTTTACATATGTGCGGTCAGAGTGCGGGGTGGTTTGTTTTGCTTTAAAATTTTTTTTCTTTTATTTATTGATTTTAGAAAGAGAAACATCGACTTATTCCACTTATTTGTGCATTCTTTGGTTGATTCTTGCATGTGTCCCGACCGGGGATTGAACCTACAACCTTGGCGCATCAGGATGATGCTCTAACCAACAGAGCTACCTGGTCAGGGCTTTTTGTCGTTGTTGTTTAAAGATTTTAGGAAGGTATTTTAACAGCCTTGTTGAGATGCCATTCACATATTATACAATTTGCCTATTTAAAGTGTGCAGTTAATCTTAGAACATTTTCATCTCCCCCCAAAGATGTGCCATGTTTATCAGCTGCCACCCCCACCCCACCCCCCAGCCCCTGGCACCCACCGATCTGCTTTCTGTCTCTGCGAGTCTCCTGGCTGTGGCCGTGGCCTACGAACTGAGTCACACAGCCTGTGCCCTTCTGTGTCTGGCCTCTCTCACTTAGCCTCAGGGTTTCAAGGTTCACCTGCAGCGTAGCACATGTTGGTTGATGGCTGAGTAGTATTCCCTCACTCCAGGCCCACGGCTCTGGCTCCCCATTCTTCAGAACTGGGTGCCCACGAACCTGAAACGGTGTCCACCGACAGCGGCTCCTGAGTTTGCCCGGATGCTGAATGCAGGCCATGCCGGGGGCGCCGGGTAGGGTACAAGAGCGGTGCAGAGGCCAGAGAACAGAGGTTCTCCATGCCCGGGGCCGGGTTCCCTTTGCAGAGAGGGGGCAGAGGGGCCAGCGTGTGTTTAGGGAACCTCTTAACTGTAACAGCGCGTAATGCTCTGCGTAAGTGGCACTTCCTCCTTCCCAGCCTGGCTTTCTTCTCGTTTTGAGTCCTGTCCTCCCTGGCCATTCTGGTTTTAAGTGGCTGATATCCTTCCTCCTCCCCACCCGGGCATGCCTCCTTGTTCCCCGGGAGTAGCGGCCTGTGCCCTGGGTCTCTTCCAAGGCCGCTGCCCATTAAAATCCATGGAGCGGGGGAAAAAATAAGGTGAACAGGAAACAGATTCCAGGAACAAAGGGCGGCCTTGTGTGGGAAGGTCAGGTAGGTGAGGGACTTACTGCCGCTGCACCCCCAAATCCATAGCCTCCAGGACCCTGTGACGCCTGTGCCCAGCAACAGGGCCGCTGTGTTGGGTTGATTTACCCTCTCCTGTCTCGAGTCAGCATCTTTTTTATTTTTTACCAGCTTCACCGAAGTACAATTCCCATAGCCTTCAAGTCACTCATTAAAACGTACAATCCACTGGCTTCCGTATGTTCACAGAGCTGTGTGTCCAGCACAGAGTCAAGTTTTAGACGTTTCCATCAGCCCCAAAAGAAAGCCGTGTCTCGCCCCCCCATGCCCCATCGCTCCCCGCCCTGCCACGCATGCCCCACCGCTCCCAACCCGCCAGCCCCTGGAGACCAGCAGTCTGCTTTCTGTGTCCACGGATTCGCCTATTCTGGACGGACATGTTGTAGAAATGAAATCAGACCCTTCGTGGTCTTTTGGGTCTGGATTCTTTCACTTGGCATCATATTTTCAAGTTCTGTCTGTGTTGCAAAAGGTATCCATATTTCATTCTTTTTTATGGCTGAGTAACATTCCATTGTGTGGATGGACCACACTGTATTTACCCAGGTGTCTGTGGACAGACATCTGGCGTGTTTCCTCTTTATGGCTGTTGGAATAACGCTTCGGTGAGCATCCACGCCCATGTTTTTACGTGGACACATGCTTTCATCTCTCTCGGGTACACACCCAGGAGCGAAATCGCTGGGTCAGGTGGCACCCCTACATCGCCCGCCTTGGGGAATCTGCCAGACTGTTCTTTCCAAACCTCCAAGCCAGCATCCTGCTGCTGCGCCTCTGCAGTGACCCATGGAAGGTCTCCCTCGCTGGGGGTGCCACGGGCCACAGTGGTCTCCGGCCTCTCGGAAAGGGTGCAATTCTTGCATCCCTTTATTTTCCTGGAGGTGACTGGCCAGGACATTTATCGGATTCACCAAGGCACCTGTGAGCCCCCAGCTCCTCCCTGCTCCTGCCAGCCCAGACTTTAGAGGAAGAGACAGGCCAGTGCGGCACCTTCTGGTCCTACCTCCACCCTGTCCCCGCGGGCCCTGCTAAGCAGTCACACGCCATTGACAACACTTTCTTTTCTCCCTCTTTTCCTGGTGCCTGTCCTTCCTGGGCCCAGCAAGGAGAACTTCAACAATGTCCCTGACCTGGAGCTCAACCCGATCCGATCCAAAATCATCCGTGCCTTCTTCGACAACAGGTGGGCCGTTTTCCCCGAGCTACCTGCTAGTAGGTGATGCTGTCCTTGGGGACACTGCCTTGGGGACACTACCTCTCACAGCCCTCGTGTGCTCAGAGCCAGCTCTCGCGCTGACGGGTTGAAGAGGAGGCAGCTGTGCTGGGTGGGAGCTCTGAGCCCAGGGGTGGGTCACACAGTTCTGGATTCATCGCTGGGTGACTTTGGGCAGCTCACCCAGTCCCTCTAAGCCTCCCTATTAGTTAGCTGTGGCTGCGTAAAAATTACCCCCAAACTTAGCAGTTTAAAACAGTGAGTATTACTATCTCCCCATTTCTCTGGGTCAGGGATCTGGGTGCAAACAAGCTGAGTTCTCGGGTTGGGGTCAGCTGGGGCTGCAGAGATCGCTGACACACAGGGAGACTGGCAGAGAGAGGGAACAGGCCATAAGATGGGTGAGGACCTCCCCAACCTGGTGCAAGTTATGTGAGCCCGAACTGCTCAGCTCTGGTTGTGCCAGGGCTGTGGGGCCTGAGCACGATGCTGAGCCTCTTTGAGCCTCACCTTTTCATAATGCAGGATAGTTGGGGAGTCCTCAGGCGGCCCTGGAAGATGCAAAGGCCTTCCTTCAGGGCCCTGGCTGAGGGCACCCCGTTTAGGACACAGGTGTAGAGAGCAGGTATGGCTGGTTCCAGGTGCTGGATCTGGGTTTCCTTGCCCTTTACACTCTCATTGCCTTTGGAGACCATGACATTGGCCCATGTGGAACTCCCAGGGACACCATGATGGTGAAGCAGTCTTCCTCTGACCTTCCCTGAGAAGGACACATGGCCTGCCTCTCCCGGGTGCTAATCTTAATCACAGCGGCTGCTGTAGTGGCCAAAACCACTTGGGAAGGATGTGTGAGCAGCGACAGTGAGAGGGGCCTCTGAGGAGCCCAGTGATCGAGGGCTGTTTTATACCCTATGAGTCAGGTCCAGGCTCCTGATGGTAGGAACTCTGAGATTATTGAGAATCCATCAGGAGGAGCAGGGGGAAGCTTTGTAAGATGCAAGACGTCAGGGGAGGCCGAGAAAAACTCTGCAAGACTGGGGCTCCCTGCATTTGGAGGAAGACCTCCTCGTCTCGTCTCAGATTGTAGTTTTCACAATCCACCTTCCATGGTCCGGGCTGGGGATCAGTCCACCTCATTCTGGAAAAGCTCCTGGCACAGACAGTTGGGACCAGCGAGATGCGTAAACTGTGAAGTGCAGTGCCCACTGCAGGGTCAGTCGGTGTCTGGGAGAGAGTAGATGGGTCCCCAAGAGAGAACCACAGACATTTTCTTCTAAACCGAGGGATGGTCATGACCTGGGTGGAACCCACACAAGTTTCAAGCACTAACCCTTAACTGTTCGTCATCCAGGCCAGCTGGAGAAGCGCCCCTTTGCAAGGACACACAGTAAGGAAGGGTAGGGGATGCTCACCCTGCCCTTCTGGTGGCAGCTTCCTCCAGGAGCTGTCAGACGGTCCCTGCTGAAGTCAGTCGATGATGAGGGGGTCATGAGCCCGTGTTTGGTCAAGGCCAACTCCAGAGCTGCTTCCGTCCAGGCCCCCGCCCAGGTGCTGTCACGCTTGTTTGCGGAGCGCCTGCTGGGCGTCAGGCACAGTGCCGGGCACACGCAGACCCCACGTTGTGTGTGTCCCGAGCCCTGCCTGGAACACCAGCCCTTTCTTGCCCCTTAAGAAAAGCACATCTGCCCCAGCTGGTGTAGCTCAGTGGATTGAGTGCGGGCTGGGAACCAGAGGGTCCCGGTTCGATTCCCAGTCAGGACACATGCCTGGGTTGCGGGCCAGGTCCCCAGTGAGGGCCATGTGAGAGGCAACTATACATTGCTCTTTCTCCCTCCTTTCTCCTCTCTCTGAAAATAAATAAAATCTTTAAAGAAAAAAAAAAAAGAAAAGCACATCTATCGGGGCAACCTCAAACCCACCCTGATTTATTTTTTAAAACTTGAGATCACTGGTGAACTGTGCATTCAGGTGGTAAACAGGTAACTCAGCTGCTGGCTGCCGATCGGTACACTGGAGTGTCAGCGGCTGCCAGAGAGCAGGAGTCGGCAAGCGTTTTCTGTAAAAGGCCGGGGGACAAATATTTTAGGCTCCGTCACTGCTGCTCAACTCAGCCTCTGTAGCACAAACGCAGAACAGACGATATGTAAATGAGTGGGCGTGGCTGTGCGCCAACAAAACTTTATTTATGGACCCTGAAATCTGAATTTCATGTAATTTTCACTTGTCGTGAAATGCTGCTATTCTTTTGGATTTTTTCCCCCAAATATTCTTTCAGCCATTTCAAAACATGAAAACCCTTCTTGGTTCATAGGACGTATCAAGACAGGTGGCCCACGGGCTGCAGTTTGCTGATCCCTGGTCTAAAGGAAAAGGGTCAGGAGGTGACCTCAGGGAGTCACTGGCTGGCCCTATGCCTCGGTTTCCCCATGCAGGAGCACGCACGTCTGTGCACTGTGGTGCAGCCCGGTGGCCCTGCTTCCCAGCCCCCGGGCGGTGAGCTCTGGGAGGACCTCACAAGGGCTTGGCTGCACCTCCCGGCACCCCCAGGCGCCCCCACCAGCAGGTTGTTGGGACACAGAGTGCAAGGCTAGGACAGCCATCGGTGGGGGGAGTGTCATGCGGAAGAGCCATTTTCTCTGAACTGTTGGTCACTGTTCGTTCATTTCCAATGCGCCCTCGCCACTCTCACAGGAACCTGCGCAAGGGACCCAGTGGCCTGGCTGATGAGATCAGCTTTGAAGACTTTCTGACCATCATGGCGTACTTCCGGCCCATCGACATCGCCATGGACGAGGAGCAGGTGCAGCTGTGCCGGAAGGAGAAGCTGCGATGTGCGTGCCCCTCCCTGTTCTGCAGTGGGCGGGTGGGGGAGTAGGGAGGGGCTGCAGCCAGCAGGAGGGGAGACGGGATGCCAGCCCTTGGGAGGTCGGTCCCAACCGCCCCACCTGTGAAGGGTGTCAGGTGTCTGTCTTCCGGAGTTGCCCCGTGGTGTCCTCTTGTGAACACCCCTCAGCAGCTGGAGGTTCCTGGGAACAGAAGGGGTTATGGGTGATAAGAAAAGAGCAAGGCCCTTGGTTCAAACAGACTGGGGTTCCAATCTGGCCTCCACTGGGCAGCCATGTGACCTTGAACCTGAACGCGGGGAACTGATTGTGAAGCTGGGCTGGTCAGAGGCTCAATGAGATGACATAGGCAGAGTCCTTGATCCACAGGAGGTTCCCTGAGACCTTGTTTCTTCCCTGCCCACGAGCGGCCGGATGGCCCCTGCAGGGTCTCTGGTGACCTGCCCTAGGGGAGCCCCCGCCGGCCAGCTGCACAGGGACCAAGGTGGCCTGCATCACATGTCCCTTCCTTGTGGCCTCTCCCATGACGCTGACATCCCTCTCTATCCCACCTTAAGGCAGACTGGTCATTGGGGAATGGAAATGTGGGGGCTGGCCATGTTTAGCTCAGGGTCGGGTAGTGAGGGCTGGTGGCAACTGTGCACTGGGTGTCCTGAGGCCCTCCTGTGGCCCCCAGACAACAGGGGGCCAGGTGTGGGGGCCATGCAATTGGATGAACTCAGGTCCAAGCCCTGGTTTCCCCTCCCTTAACAGGGTGGTCGTGGGCAAATACCTTCATTTCCATGAGTTTCACCAGCCCAATCTGAGAAATGGGCTCAGGGCAGCCCTGGCCTCCTGGGGTCATGTGAGGACGAGAGGAACGAATGTCTGACCGGGGCCTCTGGTCAGTGCAGGACAAATGCCAGTTTAGGGACCTTCGTGGGCCTGAGGCCCCCTGAGGCTGAGCCCAGAGGGTGGAAACGTCCCCCTGCCCTTCAGCTCCTGGCCTCTGTGGGCTGCGAGGTGCCGAGTCTTGACAGCCAAGGAACAAAGCGGGTGTCACCAGGAGGCGGCCCAGGCACCCCCATGCCCATAGTGGACAGCTCAGCCCGGCCAGAGCCGAGACGACAGCTGCCCTCCGGGCTCCCTCAGGGACGACCCCCTGATTCATCTTCACGTCGGCAGCCCTGCCGCGTGCTCCGCCCTGGGTCCTGACCCGCCTGTCGCTCACCACGCCTTGGCAGCACCGTGCCAGGGAGGCAGGGCTCCGAGAAGTGGAGTCACTTGCCCAGGGACACCCACCAGGAAGTGGCCAGTCTGCCCCATGCGCTGTGCCCTTGACCCCTATGGCTTTGGCATTTAGGTTTCACTATTGGGGTCTTTTGCTCAGCTTGTGGTAGATTTAGGAGCCGGGAAGTTTCGGGGAGCAGGGGAGCCGGGCTCCCCTCCTGCCCCCCTAAACAAGCCTCCCCGCTTCCCTGTCCCCCAGTTCTGTTCCACATGTACGACTCGGACAGTGACGGCCGCATCACCCTGGAGGAATATCGAAATGTAAAGTATGCCCCACGCCCGGCCAGGGCTCCTGGCCCCCCGCCCTGAGGCCCGGATGGAGGCCCACGGTCCCGTCTCTGCCTGGCCGGCAGGTGGTGGAGGAGCTGCTCTCTGGAAACCCACACATCGAGAAGGAGTCGGCCCGCTCCATTGCCGACGGGGCCATGATGGAGGCGGCCAGCGTCTGCGTGGGGCAGATGGTGAGTGCCCTCCTGCCCCTGCTGGCTCCCACCAAGCCCTGGAGGGCAAGGCTGTCCTGCTCACCCCTCTCTCTGAGCTGCATGGGGCTTTTCCAACCTCAGGGGACCCACCGGAGGGAGGTCCCCCTATCCCTGGAGAGCTGGGCCAGGCAGGCAGTGCTGGGCGAGGGTTCCTGCCGACCAGCTGTGTGGCCTCCGGGCCCCAGGCAGCCCCCTGGCTGGTCGGCGTAGAGCACAGACTTGCTTCAATGTGTATGTTTACCAGTGAGTGGCTCGGAGGGGCTGCATGGCCTCGAGGCAGGGGTCCACAGGGAGCTCTCTTGTGGGCCACCCGGTCTGGGGTCCTGAGGAGCTAGGGCAGGGTAGGGGGACGTATACCTGAAACAGAGGAGAAGGCTTGGCCTTCAGTGCTTGGGGACTGTACAGGGTGGAGGACCCCCGCTGCCCCAGAAGAGATGCAGAGGCACTTACCTGGCTGCCACCCCTGCTTGGGCCAGGGCCCACCAGAGCTGGGGAGCGGGGGGAGGCAGGCAGGAGCCCGCAGGCAGGAGTGCAGGGATGGACACACCCTGAGGCTTGTCAGGAGCACACTGGCATAGAAATGGCCGGGCCTTCCTCAGAATGGCGCTGCTCGGGCCAGCAACAAGTGTGGGCGGGTTGGAGCCGGTGTCCCCACCAGGCGCTGCCTGCTGGGGCGTCCTGGGCACTGTGGGCTGTTGAGCCGCAACCCTGGCCTCTGCCCACTGGATGCCGGCCACACTTTGTAAGCTGTAACCACCGAGAGTGTCTCCAGTTGTCCCTGGGGCGGGGGGGTGGGGGGGTCGAACCGTCCCAGGGAAGAACCGTGGAGTAGAGGGTCCCGGAAGCAAAGGCTGGGTGGAGTGGTGGCTGTCATTGAGACCAGGTGAGCTGTCGTCACCAGCGCTGTCCTCTCCATTGATGTGTGGAGATACCCGCAGGTCCTCCCAGGGCCCAGCAGGCGCCCACACGCCCCTCTCCCGCAGGGTGACCACACAGCTTGGACGGCCACTGTGCTGGGCACGCACAGATAACATTTTATCGACTTGAAGCCTCAATTTTACTGGTGGGGAAACCGAGGCTCAGGGACAGTGATCTTTGCCGTGCTCACTCTTGTGGGGCCGGTCAGTGGCTCTGAGCTCCCAGGGACCTCTTGGCAGGCATGGGACCATCGCAATGGACTTTGTTCTCTGGGCTTCAGGTGGTCCCCCTGGGTCCCTCCCTCTCTGTTCCTGTATATTTAAAGTAGTCGCTGCTTTTGCCACTTTATGGCTGTGGGTGACCACAGCCTGAGCCAGGGTGGGGGTTCCTGCTGGCGTCTGCTGTCTGTGCCCCACGCCTGTCACCAGGGTCACAGCAGGCCGAGGCCTGCCCCGGGGTGGGGGCTGCGGTCCTTTTACTGACCTGCGTTTTATCCGTCTGCTGCTGGGGCCCAGGGGAGGCTGCTGGCCTTGGCGAAACCTCCCCACTCAGCACATTAACCCCCGTGGAAAGGGCCACTGACCTCGGCGGGGAGAGCGGGGATCCCTGCTGGCTTGTTGAGCCAAATTCCCATTTCATTTAATTACACTCGTCTTTAAATTGCTCCCTGTCTCACTCAAGCTTCAGCTGGCGATGGTTTTCTTAATTTGCTGGAGTGGGACTTCGGGCAGCTGGCAGCGGTGACGGTGACAGCACCAACTTGCGTGCCCGCCACCCGCCCCACCCACAGGCGGAGGCACCTGGGGCGGATGCTGCCAGCTCCCGGGCCCCTGCGTCCCCAGCGGCTGTCTGTACTCACGGACCCCTCCACAACAAGTGTGGGCGGGTTGGAGCCGGTGTCCCCGCCCGAAGCCGAAGGTGGTGTTTTCTCGCGTCGTTGTGGGCTGTGCGCGCGCAGGGGCAGGGGCAGCCACGTGGGTTCCAGGCCGTAGGCCCCCGGGGACGCGTGTGTGTCCGCCGGCGCTGCCCGCCCCAGACAGAGGAGCCCCCACCCCCACTTTCACGGACTTCCTCGCCCATTACTGATGGGGCCAGCGATTTCTTTCCAGAGTTCTCTCTCTGGAGCAGCTTCTAGTGTCTAGAGGGGGCGTTGTGTGGCTGGGGCCTTGGCC
Organism: Micronycteris hirsuta; assembly: GCA_004026765.1. Taxonomy (NCBI): domain Eukaryota; kingdom Metazoa; phylum Chordata; class Mammalia; order Chiroptera; family Phyllostomidae; genus Micronycteris; species Micronycteris hirsuta. The sequence goes on along the minus strand of PVJI01002295.1, from coordinate 125,359 downwards.
TGGAGTGTTTCCCCAAGGCCCTCGGTCCTCCTTCCTTCTAAGGGCGCCACCCTCCAGCCCTGGGCTCAGGCCGAGGGGCCTTGTCCGCAGTTAGCTCTCCTTGGGCCCTGGGGACCTGGGGTGGCCGCAGGGAGAGGAGAGCCACTTCTCCCTGTGCCCACGGGCAGGCAGGGCAGGGAGCCCTCAGGACAGGGCTGGCCCGGGCATCTGAGAACTGGTTGCATTTACCATATTTAAAAATATATATTGATTTGTCTCCTGTATTTTTTTAAAAAGTATAATGGAGAAACCAGGGGGTGGGGAATCCGATCAGGCACGTGGAAGCCCCGCCCCCAGTCCTCTTTGGCCTTCCCTGTGAAGTGGGGGCAGGAGCAGAGCCCACCGTGGGGGGCTGTTGAGAGGTCTGCACCAGCCAAGGTTACGGTGCGTGACGTTTGCAAGGCACCCGGGGCAGTATCGGGCACGCAGCCAACCCTCGGAGCGTGCCTGCTGCTGCTGCTTCCTTAAAAATCACGGGGAACAGCTTCCGGGGAGGCACCGAGAGAGAAGGGCTTCTCCTTGACCTTCCCCCTCAACCCCAAGCCTGCTCCTTTAAGTAAGGGAGCCCCCGCTGGTGGTTTCTTCTCCTGATAATTACAAAATAAAAGGCCGGCATGGATACTCGTGCACACCTGCGTGTCTTTTATTTTTGATTTCCACAAAATGGAGCTGGACTGCCTCGGTTTTCCCTCTCCTCCGTGCTGACCCACCCACGAGGCCGACGGCGGGGGTCTGCAGACATGCTCTGCTGCTTGTTTGTGCTGTTTTTTTCCACCATGTGTATGTCTTGGCACCTTTTCTCTATGGCGTGTGTAGATTGCCCTTCTGTTAATGGCCGTGTGGTGATCGATACCACAGACCAGTGGAGCCTGTGTTAACGGGTACTGGGGTGCTGGCCAGGCCGTCACTGTCACAGAGGGTGCTGCGGGGCAGGGCGGGGCTTGGGGGGGGCTCCTGTGCCAGAGCTGAGAGCCGCAGCCCGAGGGCCGGGAGCCTTGCTGTCCCTCAGGGTCCCTGCGTGCCGAGAGCAGGAGTCACAGAGGGGGCCCAGCACTGCCAGTGACTCTGAGCAGGTGAGGGCCCCGGGGCAAGGTGTCACCACGACAATTCACTGGGCACACAGGCCAGCCCGCTGTCCCCTCGCCCCTTTCCACAGGGGTCTGTGAGCTGGCTCTCATCCGTGCTGGTGTGATGAGGCAGGACCGGGAGTCGCAGGAAGTGTCTGCTGGCGGCCGTGCTGCTGGGACCAGGCAGAGAAGCGGCCGTGTGGGGAAGGAGAGCCTTGTGTCTCTGCACCAACCCTGCTTCCTTCTCCACGCTCACCCACGGGGTCCTCCCTGGGGGACGTGGGGGTGCCTGTGCCGAACCCGCCTCCCCTCCCCTCCTCTGGCCCGTGAAGGGGACGCTGCAGTTGGGAGTCCGGGGACTAGCCATAAGCTGGAGGCGATCGACCCAGAATCGTCCCTTCTTCTTGGGACTGGACCTGAGCCCAGCCATGTGTTGGGGGCGGGGACACAGGGCCAAGCCTCCTGTGAAGCCGCTCACCCCGCCCTGTGCTCTGTCCCCAGGAGCCGGACCAGGTGTACGAGGGCATCACCTTCGACGACTTCCTGAAGGTGGGTGTCTGGGAAGGGGGGCCTGTCGTGGGCGTGGCCGTGGTGGGGACCTGAGGGGAGCCAGCTGGTCAGGAGACTGGCACCTCGGTGGAAAGGGGTTGAGCCTGGGTGTGGCCTTTAAAACAATTTAAACTGGTTTTATTTACTTTTTTATTGAAAAAGTGATATTCACACGTGGTCAGAACAGTTGAAGTGGTAGAAAAGGTGTACAATGAAAACTCTGTCTCTCCCCTTGCGAGTCCCTGGGCTCCCTTCTCCGGTTCACAGCTGGAACCGGGGCTCTGGAATGTTCCATGTCTGGATCAGTACCGGCTTTTCTTAGAAGCACACCTGGGAGCCGACTGAGTGTGGTCCTGCCCCTTGCTTTTCTCCTATGGCGCCTTCTAGAAGGCGTCCCACACTCCTAGCCGCCCCCGCGGGCCTCCAACCCCAACTGGTGGGCGTTCGCTGTCGCCAGTGAGCTCCCGGCTTGGGAACTGGGACCCCTCTCAGCTCTAATAGGCAGATACCCCGCTGCAGGGAGATGGGGTCCCCCACCCACTTCCTGGCTTTTTGGCCCTGAGCACCCCAATACCAGCGTCCCCAAGCCCTTTCTGTGAGTTGAGGAAGACAGGAAGCTGGGGACTCCAGGTGGCCACAGCCCCATGCAGTGGAGGGACAGCTCAGCGAGGCCCTCCTAGCCTGCACCAGGCACCAGCAAGTGCGAGGGGAGGCTGCACAGACCCAGCTGGGACCGACGGGCACAAGGTCCACTGTCCCCTGCGTCCTTCGCAGATGCGCCACCAGCCCTGGGGTCCCCTGCCTCGTTCAGCGGGTTTTCCGCGCTGGGCACGTATCTGTTGGTGGCGACGTAGGGGTGTGGGGAGATGGTTCCGGACTTGCCTGGGGCGGCATGAGGCCCTCTCACGCCGCTCCGTCCATTTCAGATCTGGCAGGGGATTGACATCGAGACCAAGATGCACGTCCGCTTCCTTAACATGGAAACCATGGCCCTCTGCCACTGACCGCCGCCTCCCGCAGAGCGCGCCCTTGGCACCGGCAGCCTGCCCACGGGCCCGGCAGCGAGCGAGGCCGGGGCCTGGGGCTGAGCCTGTAAATAGTCAACCCCTCCCTCCTCTCTTCCCATTCCCCCAGTACAGGGCATGGTGTGTGGGCTTTTACGATTTTTATCGCTAATAAAAAAGGAACAGAGTTTCTTAACAAACGTGGCTCCTGTCTGTTCCTTGTGCCACGCACGTGGCCTGGCCGTGTGGTGGCGTGAGCCAAGTCTGAGGGACGAGCAGCAGCCGACTCCCGTTCGGAGGCTGGCGTGGAAGAGGACATCCTTGCTCTCCTTTTCGGGTTTATTTCGGTCAAGCGTCTGCTGGTCTCCCTGAGGAAGGGCTGGGAATGAAGTCACCTGCCTTCTCGACCTGAGGCACAGAAGTCAGGAAGCGGCTCCTCGCTCCCCAGGGTCGGGGGCTGGGTGGGGGGCTTCCTCAGTGTCACGACCGCACGGCTGCAGGGACCCTCGCTGCCTCGTGGTGCAGGGGCCCAGCATTCAAGGCCTGGCGGGCTGACTCCGGGCTCAGGCTGGGATGCCGTGGCCCTTTCTGGCAGGAGGGCGGCCAGCTGTAGGGCTCAGCACCCAGCACTCGGTCCCCAGTGCCAGTGGAAGCAGTGTAGATGGGGCGCGGCGGCGGCGGTGACCCACTGGCCCAGGTAGGCATCTCTCAATGCTCTTTGTCACCTGATGGCGGGGATGGACAGCGGGCGGGGACAAGGAAGCAAAGGCGGTTCATCTCAGTTGGTGGCTGTGGCTTGTGAGTCAGCAGAGGGCTAGCACGTGTCATGCTTGCATAGCTGGCACTTGGCACTGAGGTGGCCAGCTGCCTCTCCGGGCCACTGTTTGCATTCTGGGCGTCCCCCTGGTTGTCACAGAACAAGGTACTCGATCCTTTATTGACACTCACCAGGAGGTGTGGTTCCAGCCTTCTGAGAAAGTTCTCCTGGGAACTGGCTACTGCTGTCACTTGCGTTCTTGATTTTTTTTTTTTTAAAGATTTTATTTATTTATTTTCAGAGAGAGGAGAAGGGAGGGAGAAATAGCAATGTATGGTTGCCTCTCACATGGCCCTCATTGGGGACCTGGCCCGCAACCCAGGCATGTGCCCCAACTGGGAATCGAACCGGGACCTTTTGGTTCCCAGCCTGCACTCAATCCACTGAGCTACACCAGCTGGGCACGTTCTTGAATTTTTAATCAGTGGTTCTGACACCGCGCGTGCTTCGCAGCACCGTGTTGTGCCCAGCACCGGGGCTCGGGCTTGAGAGGCACAGGCAGGCACGCCGCGGGGTCTGGCCCTGCCCGCGGCCCGGCCCCCAGCTCCCCCGCCCAGCGGCAGTCCCCTTCTCCATTTCTTACACACAGAAGCTGAAATGTTGTTTAGGACATTAGTGTCAGCATTTGCATTAAAGGCCAAACAGAGCAGCAGGGTGAGTTAAAGAGCAGCGGGGTCGGAAGTCCTGGGCACGCAGGCCTGTGCGCCCGCGCAGGTGAGGTGGACCCCGAGGGTCTGCCTGCATCCCGGCATCAGGAAGCTGCGCTGAGACATGCCGGCCCAGGACACGCCACCACAGCCATATGAGGCAGACTTCACGAGGTGGACGCGACCTCCGCTCTCCTGATGCTGGCAGGCGGGTGGTCAGGCTGCTGGCCCCACCACTGGGTAAGTGGCGAGGGCCGTCTGAAGTCACTTTCAGAGCTCTGCATCCTGGACTAGCACTTGATGCAGCAAACACTAGGCATTCAGAGTGGCAGGTCAGGGGCCAAGGCCGCCGCTTCCTGCCCTCCAGGGGCCACGGTCTGGTGGGAAGACCAACCATGGAAGCTAGGGAGCAGCCAGCCAGGCAGTTTCTCGGGGTGGGAGGGAGGGGACGTGAGCTCGCTTCCCGCCCCCCTGCCTTCCCCTCGTCTCACTCATGCCCTTGGGTTTCCTGGCTGCCAGCAGGAGGAATCTAGAAAGTCCCTGGACAGCCTGGTGTGGGGGGATCAGTACTAGTCAGCTTTGTCCAGAGCATGTGTCCCCCCCCGCACTGTGCGTCTCAACCTGCCCTGCCCTGCGTGCGTGAGGTGGACCCGTGTCACCGCGCAGTTGGATCACAGCCACGGCCAAGGCCACTGCAGGCCTGGTATTCTGGGGCGCCCCCAGTTTGCTTTGGTTGTGTTTTTCTCAACAAAAGGCAGTTCACCGATATCCAGGGTGTTTGTAAATGACAACCCTCCCATCAGACCCTGTGCCTGTGTCTGAGCTGGGGGCCGTGGGCGTGCATCCCACGTTTCCTCGTTCAGACCACACAGGGCGGCCTGGTGTCTCCGAGGCTCTGGCCGCCACTTACCTCGAACAGCCGATTAAACTGGGATTTACTCCCTGGGAGCCCAGGCCGGGCCGCTCAAGGAGAGCTGACTTGTTCAGCCCGAGGGTGGCCCGACTGGCAGGTCAGGGCAGACACCCCAGAGCGTGGGCTGCCAAGCATACCTGGGCTCTCCTGCCTGGCCCAGGGTGCGGGGTCTGTGCCGCTGGGCTTTTGCTCATTTGGGGAGTGACCAGGGCTGGGTCTCAGTTGGTATAAACCTCCTAGAAAGGGTAGGTTACCTCCCCACAGTCTAGTGGAGCTGCTGGCCCCCAAAGAACAAGTTGGGGGCTGCTGCTGTGGGCACAGGTCTCAAGGTGGCTGTCTGGCAGTGTGGCCTAGAAACTGCTCCTCTTACCTGTGGGCCCGGCAGGTGTGCTGGGGGTGGGAGGAGGGCTTCTGGCTGCAGAGACCCAGAGCAAGTCCCTGGATGGGCCACCTCATCGAAGCAGCCAGAAGTAAGGGATATTCTGAATTTGTTTTAAACAGGCTGTGATAAGTCAGCTGCATCTGTGAACAGCCTGCCTTCTATCAGGAATCACACCAGTGACTACAAGGAAATAGGCAGAAATCAGTGTGCAGGCAAATATTTGAAGGAAGCTGATAAGTCAGTGCTTTGAGGGCGTCAGGCTGCGGGGGGAGAAGACGGTGCAGGGACAGTGTCCGGGTGGCGCGGTGAGGTCCTTCTCCTCTGTGTATGTTCTCTACTCAGGAACCCGGCTGCGAGCAGGCTGCCGTCCCACACTGCCGTATTACCAAGGGGGAGAGTTATCAGAGCTCAGCTTTTGGACAAACACGGCAATTTGACACAAACACAGCAATTTGGTAGGTTTACAAAAGGGCTGTGTAATGGAAATCTAATATGAGAAGCTCGGGGGAAACATTCTGCAGCCACGTTAATCATGAATTATGGATAAGAAAACCGAGTAAGGTTACAACAGCTTCCAATTTTGGCCAAGCACTCCCCGGGAACGAATTATTGCTAGACTTCAACAAAACAATTCCATTATCTTCTGGTCCAAGGGACTGGAAAGTTCTTTTTGTGCCCTGCTAATGGGAGACAGGTCACACACGGATCCAGCCTCCGTCACCGAGCAGTTGAACCTGTCCCCACCTGGGCGCGCTGACAAGGCTGCTGCTAAGCTGTGTGGTGGCGAAGGCGCGGTGACTTACGTGGGCTGCTGCAGAGTTAAAAATACAAGTTGCCTTGGCAAGGGTTCTGCAAACACCTGCTTTGCAAGCTGTCCTCCCACACGGTGACCTTGGGGAGGCCTTGGAGGACTGAGTGGGGGGAGCCGGGGTTTAAACCACGCTTCCCAGGCATTAGAGCCGCCTTTGTCTCTGGGCTCTCCCAGAGCCAGAGTTCCGGGAGTGGCGGGGGGAGGGGACCCACGGGCGGCTACACGTGGGGGCTGCTCGCCCGAGCTGCCTGCTGACCGAGCCGCAGGGGACCAGCTTCCAGTCCGACGCCGAGAGTGGTTCGTGGGCAGCAGGGTGGTCAAGGGGTGTGCTCAGCAGCGGTCTGCTGCCACCTCCAAGTTAGAGATGACAAGACGGCGCCCGTCCTGGCCCTGGCACAGGGAGAGCAGACGCGCCATGGCACACTCAGTCCCGCCCCCACCGCCCCGGGGAAGGAGAGGGTTCCCGGTGCTGAGCCATGGAAACCCTGATGCCAGAAGCGCGTGGCTGACATCAGAGGTGGACAGCGGGCGGTGCCCACATGGCTCCTGCTGGTGCCCAGCAAGAGGGTCTGCTGTCACACCCCAGAGGGAGCCCCGTCCAGACCCTGTGGGCCCTGTGGCGGGGCCAGGTAACCATCTGGCCTGGCGGCGCAGGGGAGGCGGGCAGGTCTGTGGCAGGCAGCATGGTGGCGCGGGCCAGCCGGCCAGTTCCCTGCGCTCGGGCTGCCACAGCTGCTGCCCAAAGCAGAGGACCCCTGTCAGGAAGGAGGGGCAGCTCCCGTCTCAGCCCACGACCCTGGACCCAGCCTGATAGAGGCCACTGGGCGGCTTTCACGGGCCATCACTAGGGAAGCCATTTATTTCTGTGATTGTGGGGCCAGTTTGTCATTTAATTACTGAGCAGGACACACTAGCTTTTTAAATTTGGGGCCTCTGGTTTTCGGGGTGGATGTGGAAGACTTCATCTTCAGGGTTACAGCTTTCCCTTTCAGAAAGGCCCAGATCTCCCCGCTTAGGAACTCGGCGTTTCTGCCGGTCAGCTGGCCCCCAGTCGGCGGCTCGAGAAGGTGAGGCTCGGGACCTTGTAAACGGGAATCACCGCCCAGGCCGCGGCAGCACACGGCTTGGACTAACTAGTGGCAGAGAGGGGAGAGGGGATTCTCAGGAAGTGCCCTGGTGCCCGGTTCCCCGTGTGGTTCTGTGGGTTTCTTGGCTCCTGGGCTGGGACCCCTGCAGTGGCAGCAGCTCTGAGAAAAAAAACGGCTCTGCTGTGGGCCGCAGACCCGGCCGCCATGCACGGTGTGTTCTCTGGGGCTGGGGACAGCGCCGTGCCTGAAGGTAACAAGTCACCTGAGCACTCAAGTGTAAAAATTTTAATATTAGAGCCAACAGACATATTATGAAGCAGAAAGTGAAACGCACACTGAGACAACATTCTGAGACAAGACACAGAGCTCTGGTGTCCAGCATTCCGGTCCCCCCCGCCATGTGGCACATCTGAGCCTCTTCTGTCGGCAGGGGACAGCGGGGAAGAGCATGAGAAGCAGAAGATGACAGGAAAGAACTCCTCTGCCAACTCAGAACCCGGGAGGCAACCGGCGGGGAGAAAGGTGAGGCGGGAGGAGCAGGGCAGGCGGCTGAGGGCCGAGGTCCCCTCTGTTGCTGGGTCAACGCCAGTCGCTGCGGGAGCCCGCTCCTTCCCCGTCAGGCTGACGTCGCCCAGGATGTGAAGTTTACAGCGGAAAACCTGAGGCTGGCCAGCTGGGAGGTTGGAGCCTGGTAAGCTGTTCACAGAACCCGTGCACTGACCGTGAATGGGAGATGAAGTATAAACAGGTTGGGGAGGAGAAAAAAAAACCTGTTTGTAACGTTTTATACCGGACCAGCTGCTGGTGGTGATTAACACTAGTTTAAAACTAGTTCTAATTTTAGTGTAATTTTCTGGGTCTGATTTCTTTTGAACTGTTCAGTGATCTTAAATTGCTGTAAAGCTAGGAAGGGAGAATGTGCCTGCAAAGGAAGCTGTGAAATCAGACTGGAAAGAACTGTTTCTTCAAAGAAAACTCACGTTGCCCAGTGGCCTAGCTGCATCGAGACGACGAGAAGTGAAAAGCTCATGAAAGCGAGGTCCCGGGGCCCAGCCCCGCACGACGACCGCAGGAGGCACTTCCCTCGCTAACCTCGGCTGGCTGCTCTCTGGGCAGAGGCACGGCCCCTTGTCTGGCCCCACTGCCCTGCCGGCTGAGGGCACCGAGCGGCTCTCCGAAGCAGTCTGGAAACCCTTCTGGAAATGCTTCCCAAGCCTTCGTGCCCCGGAGGTCCCAGGACTCCGTCCAGTGCTGTACGCTAGTGGTCACACTAGCCCCACGCTGAAACCACTTCGCCCGTGGCCACAGCCATCGCCTTCCCGTGCCTGACGGTCCCTGTGCCCTCTCTTCTTCTTGATCAAGAGCTGTGTGTTTTGTCTTTTCAGAACCTTGGTTTTATGAAACTTGACTTGGCTTTCTGCTTCATTAACGTGTTTTTGCTATTTAACACCTGCCTCCTACTTTCTGTGGGCTCACTGGGACCTTCTTGACAGCTTCGTTCTTCCGTAAGGGCGCACCTTCCCCCGGTCCTGCTCCAGCCTCGTCCCCAGTCTGCGATTGTGCTGCCGTTGTCACCCACGTCTGGAGAGTCTGTGCTTTCGCATGTTGAGTTCCTTCTTTAAAGCCAAGTTAATTCTGCAGTGCTGGGAACTGGCAGGTACATTTTTATCACTTAGCTTTTTGTCGGTGTCCGGTTTTACTGCGTCAGGGCTGGGGGTTGCTGACCAGGGCCTGCACGGGACCGGTCCTCGCGCACTGAGACCTTCTTGGTGGGCTTCCCCCATGGCCACCTTCACGCACGGTCTGCGGGTACCTGACAAGGTCTCAAAATGCCACATGCAGCTGCTGAGCAGCTGGTAAGTTGTGCTAAGTAGGTCCTAACGCTTAAGTGTCTGCACTGCTCTGGTCTGTTGCTCACCCTCTAGAGGCACGCGCTGTGTTCCTTTGTGGTTCTGTTTTTCGCTCTGCTGTTTTGAAGGTGTACTAGCTGGCGGCGGCTGCGCACAGTGTAAAGCAAGGGCTGTGCAGCGGTGTGCCTCGTGACCCTCTGGAAATGGCAGCTGTCACACCCAGCAGCCCTCTGGTGTTGGTTTTAGCTCGGCGGCTCGGCAGATGATGCCCCGACAGCTGCCCCGTCTCACCCAGGCTCCCCGCAGACTCACTTCCACCCCGCTTGGAGGAGGCTGCTTTGTGGGTGATGGTGTAGAAGATGCATGCTCCGTATCATGTGTGGTAGACGCAACAGTAAGCAAAGCAGTCGTTAAGGAGATGATGGTACACGTACGTAATTACAAACCGTGGTGAAAGCTCCGCAAAGCAGCACCGCTAACCCCGGGCTTACAGCGGGCGGTTGGGAGTGGTGTCAGACGCCCGCCCCGAGGGAACGCGCCGTCCCCTCCAAAGGGTGGCTGCTGGGGCCTTGCAGGCTCAGAGACCAGCACACCCAAAGGGTCGAAGGAAAGGGTCTGGAGGCTGGAAAGGTGGCAGCAGGCGGGAGCAGGGCTCCGAAGGGCCTTGTTCACAGTGCGGATCCCAGGCCTCAGCTGGCGCTGCAGCCAGGCCAGGCCCGGCCCTGCCGTGCGGAGGCCCGTGGGAGCCCAAGGAGGTGTCACTCCTGAGACAGGCAGGGAGCAGGGGCAGGGCTGAGAGGGAGGAGGGGGTGTGGTTCTCAAAGCCGCAAGAGAGGGAACAGGGGAAGCTGGAACAAGTCCGACACCCTCGGGCTGTTCACAATCGCTGGAGGAAGATGGAGAGACGGGGGAAAGTGAGGGCAGTTTGGGACTGTGGATGTCACACAAGTGCATCCTGGGGTGGCACGCTTCCCCAAACCTTTGGAGCTGGCACAGTTGTCTTCAAATTCATGAACTTGGTTCTTCTCTTTTCCTCCCCGTTCCCTAAATACCGTCGCAGGGAAAGGCCAGCACGAGGTCATAGCCATGGCCCACCATGGTGTTGCAGGATGGACGGCAGAGGGGCAGCGCGCTCTGCAAGGCCAGCTGGTCCACCGCGAACTCGTAGGCATGGACCAGCCCCTGGTGTCTAGGGAGAGCACAGAGAGACGGCCCTCAGCCCCACGCTCCTGCCATGGCAGCAGGTCACCGCACAGCGCTGTCTTTGGGCCACAGCGTGTCTGACACTCTGGGTCCCGCACCAGAGGCACACTGGTAAGAGAACATCTTTGATGGAGGAAGTTCGGACCCAGGAGGCAAGGCGCCCGGCCTCACAAAGAGGCCACTCAGGAGCCAGGCGCACAGTCTAACAGGAAAAGGCACCTGAGCTACCTGCACAGGAGGCTCGCTTGGGTGGCAGCCAACTCACCCAATCAACCCAGCAGGGGGCCTCAGCTCAGAGGCCTGGGCTTTGCTGCTGTGACCACCTGTCCGTAGCCCTTTGTCTTGGCCTCTGGGCATGCCGGGCCAGCCCTCCCTCTGTGTCCTACCCTCTGTGGCTGTCCTGCAGAAGCAGTGAGATGGCGTGGGGAAAGTGCGTGAAACAGGCACTGGCACATTATTTGCTAATCTCTCCTTCCAGTGCGTCTGTATCTGGCTGTGCCTGAGGGCACACCCGGCAGGGAGCATTGCGGCTGGGTGGGCTCTGTCACTAACATCAAACCTCGAGGTCTTTCCTGCATGTCTCCATGCAGCCTGGCCCACTGACCTTCTGTGTGTGGTGAAGTTGTCCAGGTCAGTGCTGCGCACCACCCTCTCGTAGGGCACGTTGGCCGTGATGAGGCTGTGGCTGTCGAAGGAGATGTGACGGACAGGGTGCCTGGAACACAGGGGAGAGCACACTTGCACAGGCAAGGTCCTCCGGAACCAGGTGCGCCCCACAGCTGCTACCGCAGTCTCGGGGTGCAGAGCTGCAAGGGACGCCAGAGCCCTCGGAGTCGGGCATTTCTCTCACAGAGGAGGAAACGGGGCTCTCCGGGGGCGGTGTCTCACCTCAGTCCCCAAAGCTAGTGTGAGCCCCACTCTGTACACAGGTCTGGAATGCCCCCCGTACGTTCTGGTCGGCTGCCCCGACAACCTCGTGTGTTTCGGACACAGAGGACAAACTCAGCAGCACAAACATCCTCATGAGGGACAAGCCCCTAACCAGTGGCAGAACTGCACATGCATTCACGAACAAATTAGGAAGGCAAATACTGGGACAGGGCGACAGTTCTGGGAAGACCATACTCACCCTGCTTCACCAGAAGGACTCAGCAGAGGGAGCACAGCTTTTCAGGGAGAAAATGCGACCTGCTGGGGTGCAGGCCAAAGTGCACAGGATGGAAGGGGAGCTGTCCTAGAGGCCCCAGTGAGCTAGCTCTTGAACTGGGAAAAGGGATTCCTTAAAAGCAAAGGTTTCTGGGAATCCAACATGTGGGAGTTTTAGCTGCCTTTTGGCACCACCTGGTGGCAACTCAGTGCATCACCACACAAGTCAGAAAAAAAGGCCCGTGTGCCCACTTTGCGGAGTGAAGTGCCCTGCCAGCCAGGGCCAGGCAGTGCAGACAAAACCCAGGGCTCTGGTCTGCCAAAAGCTGCTGCTGGCTGATGCACTCACTAGCACCACCCTTCAAAAAGAAACCAAAGTCTTCCTTTAACCTTGCCACCTCTCGTACTTGATTTTGTACAAGACTCTGCTGCTGCTTGTGGGCCTGGTTGACCGTGAGCTGTATCAGCAGGGATTGAAGCTCAGGTCCTGCCTGCAGGCCTGAGCGTCTGCGCACGCTCCCCTCGATTCTCACAGGCTGCCTGTCCCAGAACCTCTCTTTACAGTGGTCCTAGGGACAGCTGGGGAGAAGGCTTGTGGCCTCTTATCCCGCCCCACCTCAACAGCGGGGGCCCAGGTGCACGCTCCAGGCCAGGCTGCCCTTGTGTTAAAGGTCAGAAGCAGGGTGGAGAATGCCCGACCAGTTAGGTCCCACCTGTACAAAAGCACCTGCACCTGTGGAGCCATCTGCCTGCACTTGCGACAGTATCTCTCCTGAACATTCAAGTTGAAGGTTGAGACTGCGAATTCCTCCTAGTTCAAATCTGACTGCTTTCAGTCCTAAGTGCCCTTTCACACAGTGGAGGGACGTCCAAGCAGCAGGCAGCGGCACGCTGTGCACGTTGGGACTGAAGTGGAGGGCAGTGCGCCCGGCCAGCCCTGCCTCCCTCCCCCACGCCGCCTCGCCTGCCCTCTGTCGGGGGGTCCCACATGGTCTCTGCCTGAGCTGGGAATGAATTACGGCAGTTTAACAACTAGAGAGGGACTGGCTCTCTCCTGACCAGCGCCACTTTTGAGCCTCCCCATCCCAACAGGGAGGCAGCAGCTAGCAGGCTGCGTGCGGTGAGGCTTGCGCCCCCTAGAGGACGTCGAGCACAACACCCGGTTCAGAGGTGACTGGTATTATCAGTGCTGTTATTGCTGAAAACACTGAGAAAGCCCCTTACCTAGAGTGCACCTCCCACAGCTTCTGGTTCATCCGATAATCCCACACGGAAACCAGGCCCTCCTCGCCTCCGCTGACGATTTTCCAGTCGTCCATCTGGACCGCAGAGACTCCAAGTTGGTGGGCAGACAGCGACAAGGCAGTTTTGTTGGTGCGGAGGTCGTGGATCCTCACCCTGGAAGGCCAAGGTGAGTACAGGGATTAAAGCCCGAAACGACAATTCCTCCTCAGCTCTGCTGGCTGGGCTGTGCACAGCGATCCTGGGAAAACAAAGACTACAAAACCCCTTTCTTTGGCTGCAGACATCTAAATACTGACGTAAAACGTTACCTCCTTCGTATACTGCCATACAGAGGAGGCCAAGATGCGACAGACGAGGACTAGTTTTGAGCCCACAACTGCTGAGTCAGAATTTATTTTGAAGCACACACACAAGAAAGGCCCAGGGCAAGCCCCGCAGCTGCCCTGGCCTCCCTGTATCTGCTCTGCAGCAGGGAAGATGCCTCCCGGAGCACGTCCTCAGACAGGGAAGCCGAGCTGATGGCGCCTCCGCACGGGCGTCAGCTGCCCGAGGTAACGCTGACTTGCAGCAGGGAACTTCCGCTGCTGGTCTGCTATTCCATTAGGGGCAAAAGGTGAATCAGTTATGCCTGTCTGCCACCCGAAACTTTACCTGGCTGGGAGAATGACACTTTTCGAGTATTTGTCTCAACTGTGTGGGTCCATCACCAGCTTGCTGAAATTTGGGAAAGGAACATCTGTACTTGAGTGAAGATAACAGAACAGTGAAAAGGGACGGCCAGTGTCCACACACTCTTACCTAAGATCCGGGAACACTGGCCTTGTCATCATCTGAACTTCTTTAAGAACCTCTTTAAAAGCTACTTTTTATACAAGTATGTACTGCAACTTCCACATAAAGATAATTTAGAGAATGAGATGGAAATCTCCTATCCACTAGAAACTCCTGCATATGCAGCCCCTGAAAGAAGCCACCAGGGCTGAACTTGAATATGCCAACATTTCTGCACGCATAAACCACACAGAGCCTGCGCTGCGACCTACCCAGCGGGGGCGCTGGGCGAACGTCATGCTGGCATGGTCAGCGCGACGCTGAAACGGGTGGGAAGGGGTCATCTAAGGACATGTTCCACGCCCTGCCCTGTGCATGCACACACAGATCTGTCCTTTTCAGAGATTAGAAAGTTATTTTGAACTGAAAATTCTATACCTAGGTTACCTAATAATTTGAAGAAATAATTAAGAGCTTTTTGTTTTTGTTTTCTTTCCACAGAAAAGGACTCCAAGTGAGCTACCTGTAGACGCTCTGAACGAAAGTGATGCAGCAAAATGCCGAGCGGGCCGTGAGGGTCCAGCACACAGGCCACGCAGCGACGAAAGTGACAAACACTACCCATGGCACAGCAGACAGATGGCTCAGGTGTGACCTGGCGTGTCTGCGGGGTCAGTAGGTGCACACAGGACAGACTGACCTATTCTGAAGCTTCAAACAGGGCACAAAGCGAGACTCGATTATTCGCCGCACACAAAGGCACACCTGCAGGCGACACGGAAGAGGTAGTCATTTTAATACCAGAAAGGGGATTTCAGAGCATAAGACGAGAGTAACTGAGTGATATTAAATGTTCGTTGGCCATTATCGTCTATTCAGGTTTCTTTTTTAATTTTTCCTCCAAATGTCCAAATTTGATGATGTAGACGAATAAATGACTTTCTGGGAAAATAAGGGTTACCAAAACTGACCCCCTGAGACAGAAAACCCAAACAGGTAAAGTAAAAGACAAACCGGACGGCTGTCAGGGAGCACCTGGCGCGGCCTGGAAGGAGTAGCCGTGCCAGGCTGTGGCCGCGGCCCAGCAGGAGGAGGGGGCACGCCTAGCCTCTCCCACCGCATCCTCCCACCAGAGCAGCCGTGTGCGCGCGGAGAGAGACAGCGACAGCCCTGCACCGCGGCTGGGACCCGGACACAAGGTGACCGAGAGAATCCACAGCGACACGCTGCAGACAAGCGGGGCCCCTCCAGCACATCCATCAGTGCAATGCACCAGATTATTATAACAAACGAGAAAACACACACGGTCATTTCCATGGGTGCTGAAACAAAACTTGACAAAATATAACACATTTCTAATGAAAAGTCTTTAAAAAACAGTGCCCTACACTTTTACCACTATTCACACGATTTTAAGAAACTTAGATATAATTAGAGAAAAGAAAATGAGAGGTGGGTAGATTTATCATTAGAGATGACACTCCAAGACAATTCATTAATAATTCAGAATCAAGTGCAAATTAATGTCAAAATCAATAGCTGTATCTTATGTACCAACAACCACTAGTTTTAAAAATGTAATCAAAGAAAAGATCCCACTTACAATAGCAATTAATAGCAAAATACCCTATTGTGACTTTCTCATCTTAGAGCTCTGCCATATATAATACATTGCACCAAAATAAATTATAGAGGGCTTAAAGAGTTAACATAATTAAACTCTAAATATTCGGAATAGGGAAGGCCCTTCTACATATAAAAAACCCAGCAGTCAGAAACATTGATAACTGGGGAAACGCTGGTGACAGAGGACGGGCTGATTCCTTCAAATTAACAGTGAAGACTGCCAACCCAAAATTAAAATGAGAGAAGAGGAAAGACAATTCATAGAGAAAGAACTACTGATGGCTTTTACACACGTGTAAGTTGTTCAAGTTCATGGGCGATGGAAGAAATTAAGAAATGAAGCTTGGCCCTGGCTGGTGTGGCTCAGTGGAGTGAGTGCGGGCCTGTGAATCAAAGGGTCGCCGGTTCGATTCCCAGTCAGGACACATGCCTGGGTTGCCGGCCAGGTCCCGGTTGGGGGTGCACAAGAGGCAGCCACACACTGATGTTTCTCTCCCTCTCTCTGGAAATAAATATTAAAAAAGAAAACAAAAAACCCTGAAGCTGGAATGCAGTGCCCACTGGTCCCCTGTGCTGGTGAGGCCTGGCAGACAGGTGCTTACATGGGGCTGCGGGTTTGGTAACATCCAACAAAATAAAAAACACACCTCATTTTGTACATAGCGACTCTGCTTCTAGGAATTTATCTTGGGTGCATGTAATACAGGTGTACAAGTGTACACACACAGGTGCATGCAAGGCCATTAGGCACAGCACTTTCTAGCAGCAAAAAGTGGGGCTGCTTATTTCAACAACCTGCTGACCCCTCACTGAAAGTCACTGGACACTGCAGGGTGAACCAAACGGACATCCTTTTAGACACACGCTGCGCTCGCAGTCAGCAGCTTGCCCGGGGCCCGAGCTGCGTGTCGGTGGCCGGTATCCTGCTTTATGAAAAAGCCAGATAAAACTTCTATAAATGAAAACACAGTGTCCGAAATTAGGTTCATTAGATAGGCTAGGAGAGTTTGTGAATTTGATGATACATCTTAAAACTCACCTAGAATGCAGCACAGAAACTAAACGGCAAATGTGAACGAGGGGTTAAGAGACGAGGACAGGAGGGGGCGGGTCAGTGTGTGTCCGAAAGCGGCTCCAGAAGAAAACACAGGAGTGGCAGGGAGCAGTGTTAAACGGTGGTTAACATGTTTCCAGACTCACACTCAATGAGCAGTAATCAGAATCAAGAAAAAGATTATCTAAGAGTATGATAAAGGAGGAATACACAAAAGTCAAGAGGTCTTAAAGGCAACCTAAAGAAAAAAGACGTTACCTGTTAGGGAACGGCAGTTAGACCAAGGGGAAAACGTGGAGACAGCACTCGAGTTGCCATGGACCTGCGTGGCACAATGCGCTGCTCCATCAGCCGAGCGTGCACTAAAGCAGCTGCGGCACCGGCAGTCCACGCTGACAGGCGGCCTCCACGAACACCGCACCTTGAACACTGCACGTTCCGACCGCAGGGCCGCCGGGTGGCAATGGGGGGGCGGGGCGGGGGTGGAACAGATGCTGCGCGTGTGCAGACACACTTCAGAAAAAGCTCACTGTTCCCAGAAGACCGACTTCTCCCTATTTATGGCTTTGTGTTTTTGAGTGAAATTTTGAATGTGTAGGTTACCTGTTTAAGTAAAATTGAAAAGTGCTGAAGAGAAAATTATGGGAGGACATACTCAAATTGGTAGCAGTTACCTTGGGGCAGAGTGGCAACTGAAGAATGAGGGGAATAAAGGCACCTTTTATATTTCGTTTAAGAAACTAGACTGCCTTCATGACTGGGAGGGGTGCCTGTGGCCCCGGCTCTGCCTAAGCTGGGTGGGGCACGCACAGGTGTTCTGTTCCTCAGCATCATGCACACACCTCACACTCCCCCTACACACGTATACTGTTTCAAGTACACGTGTAGTCTCACAGCGCAGAGGGAACATCTGTGAGTGCTTCCTGGCTAAGACATGCCACCAACTAGGCAATGCATATTAATGGCCACCTCCATTTCGCCAGCATGCCCTCCAACCCCCCACTTGCAGGGAGGGAGCCGGGACACATGCAGGGAGACCGGGAAATGTGCTGGAAAGCCCTGGTCTGCCCCTGGCAGCACCCGGAGACCCGATGTAGGCCCTGGCGGGCCGGAACGGGGAGGACGGGTGCCGTGAAAGGGACTCTGCCTGGAGCGACCACAGCTGCCCCGCTGACTCAGGGGAACCTGGAAAGGGCGGGGGCACAGGAAAGTTTAGCCCAAATACTTTTCAACGCGTACTTGGTTAATAAGCTGTGGTGGTTTTCATCAAGAGCCCCTCTGTTGAATATTTATACTCCATAATTTACAGTTTGGCTGTTAAGGAGACAAAGGCAAACACAAATTTGGTCCAGAAGTTCAAAGTTTGCCATCTGTTTTCCTATTGTATTTAGATACCAGCACGGACGGCTCCAAACAAACAAACACCAAAAAATACAACAGTCGTGTGCTTTGTACCACCAAGGAAAGCAAAAATGGGCCAAAACACGCTTGGACCCCACCCCACATGAAAAAGGAAAAGCGTCTACCTGGCATCTCCTTGGAGAGGCACCACTTCGGTTCCCTGCCCACGGACAGAAACAGCAAACCCCTCAGCGCGCCGCGTGCAGCCCACGCGAGCCATTCAAACCCACGCCCAGACCCCGGGGCCCGCCTGCAGCTTCTGACCGTGCGCAGCGCCAACTTGACTGCGGCGCACCTTGGCACAGTCTGTGTCCTCGGCATCCACATCAAATACTCGGCACTGGGAAACAGGTAGCCCAGCAAACGGGCACAAATCTACGCCAAGACAACTGGTTCCAGGGACAAAAAGAAGCCAATGACAGATATTGTGAATCCCCATCTAGCGCGTATTTCATCAACTTTGCCCGTTGAAAAGAAAAATAATTGGTCCGAAAGCTGTAATTGTATTATGTTTAATATTCATGGCTGGGTTTGGAGGGCTGTTCCAATACTCCCTCTCTCCAGCCCTCTCTAATGAAAATCGCACCATAGGAGTCGGCTCTAGCCCGCCAATTAAAACAAAAGACACCAGAACCTTCCAAAGACTCCAACAGAGGAGCATCCATCTGATGGGCAGGAAAACGTGCTGGAACGGAGAGGGAGGCACGCTCCGGCTGGTCCTGTGCTACAGGCTTTGAATGACTTCCTGCAACACTTGCAGACGGAGCAGACACTGCGTTTACACCCCGTTTGCTCCCCCTCTACCAGTGGGCAGCAGGGCCAGAAGCGGAGCGCAACTGCGTTTGTCAGGGCAAGGAGTGAGCTCGAGACTCTAATTGGGGGTCACAGCTGAGGGCTCGCTTCCCATTGCTTTGGATTAAACGATCCCATATAAAATAGGGCAAACTGGACTGGATGGCAAAGATGCAGCCCATTCCGGCTCTGGCTCGGCAGTTTCATTAAGAAGGGCCTGACCTTCAGCAATATTTTAATCCAGAAAATAAAGGGAACAAGGAAGAAGGCATTAAAATGTAGGCTTAAAAAAATGACCAAATTAATCAAGAAAACTAGTATTTTTTTTAAAAAAAAGAAATCAATATATGATGCTGTTTAGTCTCACTGAACCTGGGCTATTAAAGAGGATTTTAAATATAACCTTATATGCCAAAATCGATAGCTTTATCTGTATAGCACTGATGACGGTATTTAGTACACGATCCATTTGAAAGAGCAACTAGAACAATGGCCCGGTTTAATCCATCTGGGCTATGCCGAGAGCTCTCTGTTGGAAAGTCGTGTCTCTGAAGTTCCCATTTCTCTGTATAAGGGCCATAAAGAGTCATCAGGTCCCTGGGACCAATCTCCCAGCCTTCCTGGACCCGTTTCCTCCGCCAGGTCCATGTGCATGGCCTGCAAGAGCTCCGCCTGACCAAAAGCGCTGCGGCCCCAGCAAGCCAGCCCACGGTACTACCTGTGGATGTGGTGACAGATACAACCCCAAAGTAATAAGGCACAGGGCCCCAGACTGGAAACACGGAAACATTTAGCTTACTTTAATGTCCTTTAAAACTTCAATAAGTATATCTAGAATAACCTCTCTATTTTATGGTCAATTGCTTTTCGACAATGGTGCCAAGACAATGGGGAAAGAACAGTCTTTTCAACAGCTGACGCTAGAACAAGTAGATATCCACATGCAGAAAGTGAGGCTGGACACACATCTCACACCCTATACAAACATTAACTCCAAGTGCATTGTGACCTCATTGTGAGAACCAAAAATACAAAAAGTCTTTGAGGAAAATAGTAAATCTTTGTGAGTCTGGGCTAGACTAGAAAACGTCCTTCCACAGGAAACCAACAGCAGGAGTGACCGAGAAAAAAGAGGTAAACAACCTCGTCAAGACGGACGTCCCTGCGCGCCAGAGGACACCCAGAGAATGAAAAGACAGCCCGCAGAAGGGGAGTAAGTGTGTAAACTCGTGTCTGATTACAGACTGAAATCTGGAATATATAAAGAATGCTTATAACTCAATAAATAAAAAGACAAGTCACCCAGTTTAAAAACTGGGCGGAGCATCTGAATACACGTTTACCCAAAGAGGCCAAACGGCACATGGAAGGGTGTCCAACATCATTAGCAATCAGAAGAATGGAAACGAAAACCAGTGATTTGTGGCTTTTCCCCTCTGACGGATTTCTCTCATCAAGACAAAAGGAGACTTTGACGGGGGCGGGAGGGGGGCAGTGTGAATGCACAGTGTGATGCACAGGGGGTGTGTCACAGAATGGTACACCTGAAATTTCTATACTCTTACTAGCCAACATCACCCGAATAAATGTAATAAAAAAAATGGAAAAATCACAATGAGATACCACTCCGTGCCCACCAGGACAGCTGCCATCAGAGACAATGGCACATCCGGTGAGCACGTGGAGAAACAAGAGCCTCAGGACAGCTGCAGAGGAACAGGGCCTGGCAGTTCCCAGACACGCTAACCCGGAGCTACCGCACACACCAGCAGTCCCACCCTAAGGACACATCCAAGGGGACTAAAGACGCACTGCGATACAAAGTCTGTACGTAAGTGACAGCAGCAGCACACGTGACAGTGAGAGAAAGAGGGAACCACACGAATGCT
The DNA here is from genome assembly GCA_004026765.1 of Micronycteris hirsuta. Classification (NCBI taxonomy): domain Eukaryota; kingdom Metazoa; phylum Chordata; class Mammalia; order Chiroptera; family Phyllostomidae; genus Micronycteris; species Micronycteris hirsuta. The sequence goes on along the minus strand of PVJI01002295.1, from coordinate 105,065 downwards.
CTTTAACTGACGACTGAACACACAGATGTGGCATGTTCCTACAGAGAAACACTACTGGGCTCTGAAAAGGAATGGGGTGGTGATTCAGGCAACAGGCTCCACTTATAAACACGCTGAGTGGAAGAAGCCGGTCAGAAATGGGTACATGTATGATTCCGTTTATAGGAAGTGTTCAAAACTGACAGACCCCCGGACGCAGAGAGCGGCGCGGCGGCGGGCTGCCTGGAGCCGAGGGCTGGGGGAAACGGAGGCTGACTGCTAGTGGGCGCCAGGTCTCCACTTGCAGTGACGGGAATGTCCGAACATTAACTCGGCGATGGTTGTGCAGCCTTGTAAACTTCATAGTGGATGATACAATTTAAAGTGGTGAATTGTAGGTATGGAATTTTACCTCAGTCAAGTTGCTAAAATTTTAAAAATAAACGCAATTACGGAGAAAAAGCAGTGGGACTTGTTGGTTCTGTGAATGTTGCCTTGGCAGCCCAGTAACAGCCTGACACAGGCCCTTACCCCCAGCTCCTGTTCTGATTCTTCCCAGCAGAAGCAATGGTAAGAGTCTCCATTCCAGATCCCTGAACTTGTCGGAAAAGAGCAAGCAGATCACAGGTGAGAAGACCGAGAGCAAGAGACCGGAAGGGACCTCATTTAACACAGCCCCCTACTGCCAACTACAGCGTTTATTTAAATAATTTCCAAGAAAGCAAGAGTTCTGATTCTGGCCAACATGGAGTAAGCCCAACACTGCCTCTGTCTTCTGCTGACTACAGCCAAGCTCCCGGACAAAACGCGAAAGGTCAGGACCCAGGGCCCTGGAGAGTAAGGTCAGGATGGGGACTGTGGAGGAGTGGCCATGCGGGAAAGGGCCTCCTCTCACGGCCTCGCCCTGAGGACGAGCTCCAGGAGCAGAGCTGCGTGGTGGTGCAGGAGCCACAGCGCTACGAGGACTTCCTCCTCCTGAAGAACCAAGAACAGAGCCTCCGCAGTGGAAAGAATGCGTGGCTTTGCACCGAGAGAAGACCCTAGTCACAGAGCTGCATGGGGATAGCAATGAAGGCAGGTGAAACTCCGAGAAAAACCCCCTCTTCTGGTTGGAGGCTCAGAGAAAAGGGCCCCTGAAGGCTAGAAAGATAGGGAGGAGGAGAGGAACCTGGAGCCCGAGACCTGGGCTCATCTCCAAGCTGTGCAGCAGGGGCTCTGAGAGCCTGACTGAGACCGCCCCGTGGGTCTCCCCGACTGAGCCCTGCATGGCGTCTGTGCAGACGGGGCTGGAGAAGCATCGAAAAGGCTCTGGGCATGGACTGGACCCTGGACGTCACCACCCACAGAAGGGAAGACAGAACCTGCAGTCTGGACCTCACCAGGGTGACCCGTCTGCCTTGAAGAAAAAATCAAACTCAACAGTCCCCAGAGGATTACCTAAAAGGGCCCAAAGCGGACACAACATAACATTCAAAGTAGCCAAGATACAATCCAAAGTTACTTGACATACCCCTCCCCCCCAAAACCCAGGAAAATGTGACTCTTTCTCAAAGGAAAACAACTAACAGATGTCACCCCTACAACAACTCAGAACTTAGGGATCATTAATGACTTTAAAGTAGGTCTTGCAGCTACATTTCATGAGGTCAAAGTAAAATGGTAAGAAAGAATGACATCCAGAGCAGAGAAACAGAAACTATGAAAAAGAACTGAATGGAAATTTTTGAACCCCCAAATACAAAATCTGAAATAAAGAAAGTCACCGTATGGGCGCGTCAGCGGAATGGAGACGACACAGGAAAGAATCAGCGAACCTGAAGTTAGATCACAGATGCGATGTAACTGGAAGGACGGGAAGCTCAGGGAACAGTGAACAGAGCTTCGGGGACCTGTGGGCCAACAATACAAGGGCTGGCACCTCGCCGGAGTCCCAGCAGGAGAGAAAGGGATCAAAGCTGGAAAAAAACACCTGAAGAAATAATAGCCAGACACTTCCCAAACTGGGGACACTTACAGATTCTAAACGCTCAGTGAACCCCCAAACAGAGGTTAAACTTAAACTCTTTCCTGTTGACTTTCTCCTGGTAACCCGTTCAAGCTTCTCATAGATGTTCTAATTCCTAAGCTATTAATTCACCTTTGCCTTCATTGAACACACACAGGCTTTCATTTGATTGACAGCACCATCGATGGTAGGAAGCACCATCGATGGTAGGAAGCACCATTACTTTAGGTGACATGTAAACATTCTGCCAATCCGTGTTAAGATGCTATTGTAAAAGACACATTCCGGTTTCACAGGAGCGAAACGCAAGAAAAAAAGGCATGCCCTGGAACAACCATAAAGTGCCCAGTGTGGAGCACACCCTGGGCACGAAAAGGGCCGCGGCAAGCAGAGTAGGCCCGAGCTTCCCGCCCTGGCGCCTGCCTCGCTCACCGCTTTCTTCCTGGTTTCGCAGGAAGAGACAAAATCGGCATTTAGAAAAACTCATCCACCCACGGTGTTAAAGCTCTTGTGCAACGCCCCTGCCCCCTCACTTCATCTCCCTGCTCCCAGCACGGGCAAAGCACAGCCCAGGAACAACCCAGTTTCCGCCCTGATCGGACTCTCTGTCTTCGTCAGACTCCAACCCTGTTTTTCCGGAAAGGGAGACAGGCTAGGTGACCTGTTTTCATTTTTCACTTCAGCCTATTTCTAGGCCCCAACCCAAAGAAACTCCTTGTAAATTCCACCCATGTTTGCAAACTCAGGCCGATGTCCTTATTTTAATGAAAAACTATTTTTGTCTTAATCTGGGACAGTTTTATGTATCTTTAGAGGCCATTTCATTTTCAAGTTATTTATAAAGTACTATGAGAATGCGTTGGAAATTCAGGTAAAAAAAAATTTTTTTTTAAAGAAGGAGGTTCCACATTTAAAAAAATTGCATCAGCCGGGAAGTAACAGCCAAGGATGGAGTTCTCTTCACAGCACTTGACCCCTAACTCCCACCTTTGAAAGAAAAGATAAGCTGCGGGAGCCTGGGCGTGCCTCTCTAATGAGAGCGCACTCACAGCCACTAGCCTTTGGAAAAGAAAAGAACCGCAACAGTATTTCCCTCTACCACATTTAAAAGTTTAGATTCCTTATCCTCTCCTTCTTCCAGACATGCCGTTTTTAACCCTGTCTTTCAAATTCACAAGGTGAACACTGCTCCCCTGACTCAGAAAAAACAACCTCCTGTCGGAGGGTAAGTCCCTGACGTCTCAGCAGTGAGCAGGGAGCTGGCACAGAGGCCTAGGACCGCCCTGATCGAACACCACTTTGGACAGTTCCCTCCCTGACTCCAAGGCACTACTAGCCTGTTCTTTACATCCACAGAGACAGAGGGCTTGAAAAACATAACACTGGTTTGCTAATTAAAATGGACTTAACGTGGCAAAGACTGCACAATGACCAAGAACCCTTTTCCACTGAGCACTTCACTCCTCCCCTGGCTGTGGTGGTATGAGTCCGCCCTCCCGAGTACCTCCCGAGTACACACGCCTCGGACTGACAGTCCAAGGTGCCGTGACAGTGGCCACGCCAGTCTGGCTCATCTGCTCTCCTGCAGCCAGCTGGGCCGAGTTCCGCAGAAAGCAGAGGTCTCCTCCCTGGAACGCCATCTTGGTTTCCTGAGAGTCTGGCTGTGACAGACCACCTAAACGGTCCTGCTGTAAACAGACTCTGAAGCACGACCTACAATCCCACACCCTCCCGTCTGGATGGCCCACAGCGCCCCCTGCACTTGCTCTCCTGGAAAGCGAGCAGCTGCGAGGTCCCTATGGGCCGATCCTATCAGATAAGCCGGGAGCCTTTGTGTGGCTCAGTCTGGAAACTAAAACGTGAGAATAAAACTACAGACTGATGTGTTTCATTTACTGGGGTACACGTGGGGCCACTTACCAAACCTTTTTTTTTTTTAAAGAGAAAAACTGGACACAGTAAGTAGTTCAATTCTCAAGCCTCAGAAATATCAGCCATTTTAGGAGGCTTTGAGAAAAAAATGTCCAAGTGTTTCCTTTCAGGAAAGCATACTCGCATGTTCTTTTGGCTTGAAGGGAAGGGGGTGGTGGAGAGGTGAAGGTCAGGAGTTGAAAATATTATTCGACTAAATAATTATTTTTCGCAAGCTGCTGCACTGGTGTGACAGAGATCTGGGTTTTGGCATGAAGCAGCACCCGCCTCGCGATCTGATCCCCCCACCGAGCAGCCCACCACCTGCAGCCTGGGGCTGGGCCCGCGGGTGGGGGCGCCCCAGCAGACCCTGGCCTCCAGCCATGCTACCTCTCCTCAGGGCACTGGATCAGACATGGCAGATAACCAGCCAAAAATTTAAAAAGGAAAAGAAAAGACAAGGGGAAGAGGGCATGGGGAGGGGGGAAAAACCCTAAAATTTGGACTCAGAGAGTCTTTTCAAACACTTTAATCCTTCCGTGCTGATGGTTCCTGGAGCGCCCATGGCTGGCACTGGACCCTGTGCCGGGAAAATCCGACTCCTGCAGCCAATGCGTTAAAGGGAAGGCTGCTAATCACCTAAATAGAAACTGGAGTCTGCTCACATGCAGTCTCTCTGCCCCCATCACCAGAGGGACGCTGCCGTGCTCTGAAATACACTCTTGACATCATTTGGCAGGCAACCCTATTTTGTTGAACATGATTCATCCCTTAGGTTATTGTTTTTAATATTCGAAAGTGAGCTTTTAAATGCCAAACAAATTTTGCAGCAGGGAGACAAAAGATCAGCAAGGGGTCTCTCTGGACCTTCCACCAACTGCGTCCACCAAATGGCTTAAAAGACAACCTTCCTGTGGTGTTGGAGAAATGAGGCAGAGGCAGCTCTGTCCAACTATTACCTAATACAAGACTTTGTTCTCCACGCTCACAGAGACAGCACTCACAGACCGGGCTGAACTCAGGTGGGCCACGCTGGGGGGTGAGGGGGCAGGAGTGTGCGCGCAGCGGAGGCCGGTGGCCAGGCTGCGATGGAAACTGCTGTGGCCACAGAATCTGCTCGTCCCCCAGACGTACCTCCTGTCCATGTTGCCGCTGACCATGAGATTGGGAGGGCTGTCCCTGAGGTTGACGCACGTGAAGTCGCCCAGCGCGTTGCCCAGCTTCGAGAGGCAGCGCTCCGCTTCCAGGCTGTGGACCAGGATCTGGGGAGGAAGAGACACGCAGGCATCCCGTTACACACATCAGACCCGCCTCCCACACGCTTTTCAGCCCCGTCCAGGGCGGGACCATTGCCTCAGCTCCTGTAAAGAACACCCTGGACTCTTCCAGGCGATGCTGTTATCGGGGTGTGGCTGTTCAACGACAAAAGGAAATGCAAGAGAAAACACAGGGCAATCCAGAGAGACCCCCAGTCCAAGGTGCAAGCAAGTCAAGGGACTCAGAGAAGAACGCCAACGAAGACACTCAGCTTCCCAGTTTCCTAGCAGAGAGAGAGGCTGGAAGCGGAGGCTGTGCCTGCATCCGGTCTGGAGTTAGTGGGAAAGCTAACAGGCCCAGAAACGTGCAGCAGAGCCACGTGGGCTTTCTTTTCCCTCCGCCTGCATTCGCGACTCGGAAGGTAAGAGGAGGAGCAGCACAAGCACCTACGGGGACGAAGCTGGCGCAGTCACCCGCGAGACGCTTTCCTGCAGACCAACGACAGACCCAGACCCACAGTCCTGGCCCGATGTCTCTCTCCAGTCACTCTCCACGTGCTCATTTGAAGCAGCTCCCTTCCATATGCCATGGAGGCAAATGAGGAGGCGTTCTTGACCTCTAGACCATGTATTTGTTAACTTTGCACCCTTCTGTGCCTTCTCGCCAGCGAAAAGAAAAATAAAAGGATGATTCATAAATAATCTTTCTGAAGATTATTTAAATCTTTTACTAAAAAATATTTCAGTAATTCAATTCAACTTAATTAACATTAAATGCCTCAATGGGAATTTATGGAAAGTACTGAGGACCCAGTTCTCGCCAGAAAATTCACAGTTCAGAAGCCTCCTGGTTAACAGAGTTCTGTGCATACACTCTGTGGGTTGATCTTAGGGTTAAAACCAATCACTGAACTCAAAAGTTTCAATATTCATATGCTGTAGACAGATTCTCCCCCCTTAGTATACACAGAGACCGTGCTTTCTTTTTCCTCTTGGCCTGTTCAGTTATCAAGTACTGGTATAAAGGTTCCTGCTTCAGTATTGAGAAGTTAATAAACTGTCTCCCCCTTGAACTCCATCAATCTCAATGTCAACATACATTTCTAACAAGTGAACCTTGGGAAATTCCTAAGGGTCCAAGCAACACTGAAATTTAACTAACTATTGCCTACAGCATCTGAAAGAGGGTGATTTCAAATTTTAAAATGTCTTGTTAATCCATAAAGACTACAGAGAGCAAGCTACATTTTATTTTTATTTTCATGCAGTTGAAAATAAAAGTTTCTATCAATTGTTGAGAAATTTTCAACAATTCTGAAATATCCAAAATAAGATTATTTCTCCAGGTAAGAACATACAAATAATCAAATCTTATATCTTCAGTGAATAACCTTAAAACTGCATAAGATGAGCTCCTAGAGAGAAAAAAATGAAAAGCAGCAACCTCGTGGTCCAGCATAAAAGTAATAGCTTGCACTCATCATTAGAATAACCCTATAATGAAACTTTTAATAGGGTTCTTGATCTCAATACCTTCTTTTTAAAATAGTTCAACTTCTATAGCGTGAAGGCAGGCCTTTAAAATACGAAATGTCCGTGGTAAAGATACAAATTAAAATCTGACGTTGAGTTCATCCCTATTCTTGACCTTTTCTAGAAGTTCTTTCTTGACAAGTGGGTGGGTCATTTCTGAGGGAAACAGTGGGATCTCATCCCGCTCCAAGACAACTCTGCATAGACATCCAAGTTAGTTGTCAGGAGTCAAGCGCTTTCTAAAATGTTCAATAATTCACTGAGCCAGAGCTACCCAAAGAGGACCTCCATCACGATGTTTAGTTAAAGACCACAGAGATTAGAAAGCACATCACCCCTACCAGGGGCGGTCCTTCCCTGTTACAAGTCCCCTAACGACCTTTACCATTTCTCCCCCTCCCTCCCGCACTCTCTCTCTTTTAATAAGGTTGAGCAAATGGGACTTCATTTTATCTGATTGCCACAGACTGGTGAGATTAATTATTCATGCTCACCCTCTCCCTCTCGTTAAGACCATGCATTAGACTAATTTTTCTCTTTGTTGCCCTGGTTGGGTGAGCCCCAACCCATGGCCCTGCGCCTCACTCTCGGAGGTGTGTGGGTGTGCTGGGAAGAAGGGAACAGCTACCCGTAGCTAAAATCTTGGAGAAAATATTCTGCACTAATGTGACCACCAAATCAATAGATGTTGCTGGGGATTTTTTCTTTTAAGTACCAAGTGGATATTACAAAAGAGCTTAAATAGTGATTACAGGGCAAATTTTTTCCAGGAGACAGATGGTTCTTTGAGCATTTTCTGAAACAACGAAGCCCCATCAGGACTGGTGCACACTTTGCAAAGCTCACTGCAGGAGGCGCTGTGTGGGGAATGGGTGGCGCCCCCTCTTGTCCGTTAGCCGGCAGACCTCATGCGCGCCTGCGGAAGCAAGCACTCTTTGAAAAGAGCATCCTTTCAGTCTGTCTTTTTCTTCTTCGAGATCTTAACGTAGTTTTCATAAATCCTAGTCTTGGAATCCTAACTTTCAATTTTGTTCAAGTTAATCTAACGTAACGGAGTTACATAACAAAAAGCAGGAACCCGTCTACCCGTCTCTCAGAAATAAGCACGTGACCAGCTTAGCGTGTGCACTGCTAACCTCCTTCGACACACGTCTGCCTCGTGTCCGTCTGTCTCCTCCTCCCCTGTATGGCGTACAAACTTATTCTCTTCTATGACCAGAATTACTGCTCTAGAATTTGTTTTCACTTCTAACTGACACGAGAGTTCTTCCCTTGTCAATACCTACAGCTAAATCTCGTTATTTTTCTCTATGGATATTCAATTCCATAAGACAGATATTTGTTTCTGATTTTGAGAAAAAATAAATAATGTTGTAATTCGCTCAAGCGCCTGTCAACAATACGGGTGTATTAGTCATCTTCTATGCAGCAGGCACTGGAATGACAGGGATGGCGGATGACGTGCAGAAGCCTCCACCTGCTGCCAGCTGAAACCAGCCACCTCTTCGCCAGCTGGTGTGCAGCCACCAGCTGTCCTGCTCCTGCATCTGTGGGACTTGCCTCTCTGAGGAGACCCACCTTACAGCCATGTCCTAGCAGCTGGTGTTACAGGCAGCAGGGACAGCTGTGTAGAGTCAGGAGGGAGGCAGGGGCCACGTCGGGGAAGTATCAGCCACTGCCCAGGTGCAGGCGGGCCCTGCACCCCCAAGGGGTGACCCAGACCACTCAGTGCCCGGGACTGTCTTTCCATCCAAACCATGAAGGAAAGAGCTGAGAAGTGGCCATTGTCCCTGCAGTGGGCAGAGCTCAAGGCAAGAAAACGCCTTCCTTTTCCAGAAAGAACTGGCGTTAGCCCTGCAAACGCTTCCTAAATCTAGGACTGCTCCCACCATCATCACATAGCCGCAACCACCCGCGTGCAGAAATTGCCGTGGAGAGATCGCAGAGACTTGTAGCCCCAGACTGCCAGTCACGTGCTGATAAGTGAAGAAAGGGACTGCATTTGGGTGGTTCTTTGGTTAAGTTCCCTCACATTCATTTACCTGCCAAAGACATTGTACTGACTGCGGTATCAACCTGGGCAGCTGCTCACCCCTAAGAACCTCAGCACGGCCCTTCCAAAGGTGTGTGCCATGGCCAGAAGGCCTCCTTATAAGACAGAGCATTTCGAAAGGTGTTGTGAATTAAAGCTCCCTTGTCTGCCGCCAATACAGAAGCAGAGGAAGTGACAGCACAGGACCGGGAAGCCACTGGGCTGGACTGAAGCTGAATGGAAAACAAACAGCATGGGAGTTGGAATGGAACTCCTCGGGGTGACAAAGTCTACCCACCTTCTTTTCTGGTCCCCAGTGACCCACCTCCAACCCTCCACACAGAGTCTGCTCTTCTGGGCGGGGGAAGCCACGATGAGAAGCCAAAGCCTAGAGAGTAAAGTGAATAACCCCCACGCCCCCATCCTGCATCCCCACCACGGTCACTCTGTGCCCGCATGGTGCCCTCACACACAGAGCTCGGGCCCTCTCAGCACTGCTGAAGGTGTTCACGTCTACACACTTCCCCAGGCTGTGTCCCAGGTGCCCTCATAAACTGTGCACTCGCCGCCCCGACTGTTCCCTAGACCAGTGGCTCTCCAGTGCTGGAGGGCAGGAGTCACCGAGGAGCCTGGCATGTTAGCGGTGGGCGGGGGCTGTCACCGAGCGCCCCGCCCCAGGTCATAGTAACACACTGCCCTGGACTTCGACGGGACCTTCCTTGGGAAGGAAACCCCCTCAATCATTCCTGCAGCTCTAAGTGAGGACTTAGCACGCGCCACGTGGGAAGCACGCAGACAGCTGGGTGCATGTGGTCAGGAAACCCAGACCTCACCACAGTCCAGGACACGACACATGCTACTATTCTGTTTTTTGCTTAATAACGCCCCCCGCCCCCCATTTCTGGATGTCTAATCTTGCTGCTGGCTTGGACAAAGGAATCACCTCACCCTGCTCAAAACAGGAACAGGCTCCACAGATCTCATTTCACAATGCCAGATTCTAGAACCCCACACAGTGTCTGCCAGTTCTGACAATACAGCAGACCAGAGGGTCTGGAAAGCCCCCTGTTTACAGACACCAAAAATGCTGGACAATTCAGTATATTTATAAACATGCCTTCAGTTTATCTGTTTAACTTCTAGGAAATCAGAGAAATTCAGAGGAGCCAAAAACGGAGAACACTAAAACCAGAGAGGGAACTGGGCTCTCACGCCGGGTGCTCTGGACAGCCACCAGCGCCAGGAGCCTGGAGGGCTGGGGAGCAGGAGGCAAAGGCTCTAGCTGGTCTCCCAGGGAACGCAGGGCTGAGCCTCCACGTGCAGCCAGGGCCCCAGCACGGCCAGGCTCACTCAGGGAAAAGCAAGCTCGGGGAAAGTCTGTTCACCGGTGAAAAGAGCCTCTCCCGCATCTCGCCTGCCTCAGGTTCCGCTCCGGATGGAAAACGTTTGCCCGAGGGGCAACCACAAATCTGCCCTCACGCAGGTTCAGTGGTTGAATTTTTACTACCTGGGAGCCCCCTCCCCCAGTGATCAGTTTCCAGTTGGTGTGCCCTCTGGCACCTGGCAGAAATGTTCTCAGGAGGAAGACCCGCTCAACCCAGACCCCTTCGGAGATCAGCCAAATACCAGCTCATAGTAAAAATGAAGTTCCAAACACAGGAAGAAACAGCTCATCACAAGTAACAGGCAGAACACAGACAGAAGAATTAAGACTTCCAAGGACACCAGATAATGAAAATGTTCACAGAAATAAAAGAAGGTAGGGGTCAAAAGCAGAAAGTTGACCATCAGCTTTGAAAAACAAAACAAATAGACTTCCTAGATACTGAAATGTCAATGAATGAGTTAAACAAGTAATTAAACAGAGTCTAAGAGAGAATGCTGTGAACTGGAAGACAGATCTGAAGAAATTACTCAGAAGGCAACTGAGTCGGAGAGGAAAACACAGAGCCGTGGGCAGCACGGGGAGACGACCGATGCCCTGGGCCGACGACACCGAGCCCACGTGCAGACAGAAATAACAGAGAACGCGAGGGAGCGGGAAGCTCCAGCAACACTGGAATCCCACAGCTGAAGGAAGGAAGCGTAGGAAGTCCCAAACAGGAAAAACCAAACCAAACCCACACCCAGAGACACCAGAGTGACACCCCACAGAACTAAAGACCAGGACGAGGTCGCATCGGCAGCCAGAGGAGAGCAACAGCCCGAGGAGGAAAAGCACGCGGACAGCCACCTTCCCGCGGCACCGGCGGAGGGCGCGGCCAACAGTCTCTTCCGGGGCTGAGAGCGCAGAGCCATGAACCTAGACTCACAAAGGACTGGCCACACTGCCTCACTGAGGGGGAAATAAAGATTTTGTTTTATTAAAACACGACGAACACCTGTGGCTAAGAGACCCTCAGGAAAGGAACTTCTAATGAGTATATTTTCAGAAGACAGAAAATCATTCCAGAAAAAGGTCTGAGATGCTGAAAGGACTTGTGGGCAAAAAGATTCAGGTAAATGTGCGTAACAGCACACAAGTACCGACCACACACCACAGCGACGCTGGTTTGGGGTTAAATAAATAGAGGAGACTGTATCTAGCCCTTATTACCCCAAACAGTTAAGTGCCCTGATTCGGGGCCACACACCACAACCACAAGGGGCCAGATGCACGGGGGACCCTCCGGCACTGTGGTCGGGAGTGAACCAAGGTTTCCTTGGACACATACACCGTGCTTGGCACAGAGGAGGCCCTCAGTAGACATTTCACGGAAGAACGAGTAGATGCTGCGCATCCCTGCCACACTGGCCGGGCAGAGCAGCTGTGCCCACCCCCCCACACACAAGTGGACACTCTGAGTCGGTGTGCTTTCCACCAACAGCCACACACTTAGCTGTTTTACAAGTGGGAGGGGCAGTTTCATTCAGTATGATCTTGAAGTACAAGACTAATAATGCTCGTTAAAAAAAAATAAAGGATACCAAGAAAAAGACCTCCCATTGTTGGGGTACAATTTACTCATGTAAGTGACCCAAGTTGTCGTTCTGACCCAACATAAATGTGACCCACAAAACATGGTAAAAAAATCTCACTACAAAAAATGTGAGGTCTGCGTAGTGATGTTCACCTACAAAGCGAAGTGAACAGCCCCTATAAATTCACAGATGAGCTAAGATGAAAAAAAAAAACAATGAGAAAGACAGACAATTGGGAAGGGAGAGGGAGCTAGTGAGAAAAGAGTAAATCATACACAAAACATCCAATAAAAAAATAAAAAAGCAGTTAATATACATGAATAATGGATGTCTGATTTAAAAGCAGTTTACTCCGATATGATGTAATTTTTGACAAGCAGCCAGAGAGACTACTTTGTCAGTCCTTGCCAGGGAAGTCAGAGCGCGAGGCCTGGTAACAGGCGTATCTGTGAACATGTGGACAATGACTTTCACCACCGTCCCAAAGGTGACTTTCTGTTGGCAAACAAAATCTTGCCTCTCAGGTGCACTCTGCAGCAGCCACCAGCGAGACGCAGAGCTGGAGGACACGGCGCTCTGACAAGCACAGGCTCCTGAGCGAGAGCGCCCCGCAGGGCTTCCATGGCGTGCTCTGGCCTGGCCCGCACTCTCACGCAGCACAAAGGGAGAAGCAGCCTGGGCTGCTTCCCTGTTTAAGTTTTAATTGGAGTGACAAGCCTGTGAGGCCAAGATCTTTCAGGGCAGGGACGGTGCTGCTGAGCGCCGCCAGGCACCGAGCCGGCAAGGCCCGCGTGCGCTCCCCACCACCATGTGCCAATGCACCTGCAGCCCCCGCTGTTCCAGCACTGGACTCTGCCCGGGAAGGCACTGCCAATCACCACGGCCCGTGCCAAATGCGGGGCTTTTGTGATGTGGGCAGATGTCTACAAAGGACCAGAGCGCGGCCAGACCAGCACCTATTGTGACCTAAGCCTGAAAGGAACCCAGAGAGCAAGAGTGCGCTCTGGCAAAGACACAGGCACACGCAGTCCCTTACCCTCCGCATGCACACACGCGTGCGCACACTCACACATACACACACAGCACGGGGGGTGGGGGTGGGGGCTGGAAACGGCAAGGAGAGGTGGGTCTATTCAGTGGCGGGAGCGAAGATGCTCTCCGCTTTGCTTGGGGATCTCCTGGGGCAACCTGTCCCAGCACTAGAGTGAAGGAAGGATGTGGCCACACTGAACTGGTTCACGGGTAGTAAACGAACAGGAGGAAGTGTTCAATGCTGGAGCCTTTAGTCCAGTGACAAGACTATAATTATTATGTAAATGTGTGACTGGAGCTGAAAATCCTCACAGCTTCCTTTTACGCTCCCAACAGGTCCCATCACAGTGAAGAGCAGGGACAGTTTCAAAGCGCTTCACAAATATTAATGACATGTAACTAATCACGGTCCCTGGGAGGAAAAATGTTATTGTTAAATCTATTTTGTACTGGGAGGCTGCAAGACTGAGGCTGCAAACTATGGAATGAATCCTCGAAAGGCATCGTGGACATCGTTTTTCAGACAGGAGGGTCACGAGTGAGATGACTGGGAGGTAAAGACATCTGCATGAGACCCAGGGCTCTACACTGGTGTGGGATTCCGTTTCCCATGGACCAGCCCGGCAACGGCTAGTTTGGCCTCAAATTGGACTCAACGAAGGCTTTGAAGTGGACAGACAGGCAGAACACTGCCGAACCCAGCAACTGAAGCAGGTGACAGCTGATGGAAGACAGTGAACATCCAGTGAACACCCACTGAACACCAGGGGACCCCAGTGTAGGAGAGACAGTGCAGCCACGGGGCCCCCCTGCGAATGCTATGCACAGTAGCTGCTGGGAATAGTCACAACGTGTCCTTCACACACGCCCTCCCAGAATCTGTCCCGTTTGATTCTCACAGCTCCCGAGAGGAAGATGGACAAGTGTTACCGTCTACCTTTTGTGTACAAAGAAACAGTGGTGGGGGGTGGCTAAGTGACTCTAAGTAACTGGCCCCAAATCACACAGGTAACAGCAGCAGCAGAGGACACACTCGGCGGGCCCGCTGTCCTCCTCCCAGGTCCGTGTCTGCCACCATCCCACACACCTCCTCTTGGCTCCTGCGGAAACGGTTGTTAATAATGCCTGACACTGACAGTGCTCTCCTATGGGCAAGAGACAGCCATGACACTCCTCTCACCTGGTCCCCGATGCCACAGGTGTCAAACCTTGGACAGGGCTGTGAAGTTTGGGGACTAGGACGCCCACCCAGGTGGGCGGCCTTCCAAGCCCGGGCTCTTTAAACCCCCACCCGGTGCTCAGCATCGGCAGCACTCAGCAGACGTGCAGATTCTCGGGCCACCACAGAGTCCCTGAGCCAACAGCCTTGGGGCTGGGGCGCAGAGAGCCTGCTGGAGTCTGAGGACCCTTGAACTACACCTATCCTGCCTCCAAGCCCAAACCAGTTTCTGCCACTAAAAAATGTTAGGCGGCTCTAAGTGCTCACCACCTGCCTCCCAACTGATGCCCATCTGCTTGAGAACAGTGCTGGGCAGCAACAGTGTCAAAATGTGACATGCAGGACCTGTGCGCCATGCGGTCAGAGAAGGCGGATGTCCACGGAGAGCCGGAGCAGTTGGTAAGGCTCCTTCAGACACGTGGGATTCTGCACGAGCCTGTCTCGCAAGGACCGGGACAGATGGGGGAGAGAGAGCGCCACCTCCCGTTGGGAATACCCAGGGCAGTCTGCCCTGGGTTCGGGCTGCAGCACGGGGCGGGGGCTGTAGGACTAGACAGCCAGGCAGAGGGCGCGCACCAGGGCCTGCCCACCATCCTCGGCCCGCAGCCACCGCTCTGACAAAACCCAAAACGGACCGTGAGGAGGGGCGCTGACAGGTGGCAAAGAGACAGCAAAGGTGGGACAAGGTCAGGGAAAGGGGGCAGGAGAGGAATTATTTCCATGTCATTTTCAATATATGTTTTGAAACTTATTGTGAACACAAGATAAGAGTTCATGACCCAGGGAAACGCCACAGGGCAGAGGCCACCTGCAGGGGGAACAGGTAGAACTTGGGCCGAAGGCCCTAATCTAGAAAGGCCTGAAGAAATCTGGGTACTGCATTTGGTCCAGGCTCCGTCAGTGGTTCTCAGGTCAATGCACCGGGCTGGGGCAGGAGAGGTGGGCAGCGGCGTGGGCCCAGGCCACGCACGGCAGGGCAGCTCTCTGCCGTGTGCCGACACACTGCACACCTCACCACTCCCCACCATTCCCCTTCGCGTGCGGAATGTGAGCATTCGAATAGGGACGGAGCTGGAATTTCCCTTCGCCCACCGACGATACCGGATTTATGCTGTAAATTAATAACACACTAAGACAAAGCTTAAAGAGTAAGTCTGTGTCCATTAGAAGAATTCATCTGCAACTCAATAATTGATGTTAATTATAAGCCCACTGTCTAACACAGTGCCTTACAGAAGATGAAAGCGCTGAGGAAATGAGTAAGTCATACTCATCTACATATTGAATAAAAGGCAAAATTTCTCTGTAGTATTTCATTAGTCTTGTGGAAGCTGCTATGTGTATTTGAAATTGGTAAGATCCCTTTAACACTGTGACATGCATACTCACTTAGGCCGTTCTCTGCGCCCTTCCCCTGCCCTCCTCCAAACCGACACCGGCAGTCTCAACCGTCGGGAGGCGCGGCCAAGGCGCGCGCCGCTCCTGCAGAGCTACCTTTGCTCCTCCTGAGCAAAGGCAAACATTTCCAACAGCCCTCCTCTGATCTGTGCGAACTAAAACCAAACTGATTTTTAACCCCTACACCAAACCTGCTTGCTGCTTGGGCCCGAGACGCACCTGGCAGAGGAAACCAAAGCCGTGCCTGTCCACAAAATGAAATAAAAGCAAAGACCAGCTCCACTTCCACAGGCTCCCGTGGGTGCGAAATAGCAAACCAGGGTAGAAAGCCCACATAAACAGTTAGGAAAGCCATTAGAAAAATTAGGCCCTAAATAAGATTCTCAGAGGAATTCGAAAGCGAACGAGAAAAAGGCAGTGAGCGGCATATATGTACTTCAAGGCAGTGAACAGTCCTGGAGCTTGCGCAGGGCTTCAAGCACACTCGCTGAGCAGTGTTTCTGAGAGTCAGAAAATGTCCGAGTGTCACCAGCGTAAAACGCTATGCAAGCATGAGTGAAGACAAAAGCTCTTTCAGACACAGAGCCAGGCCTCTCCACGAAAGGCTTCGTTCTCCAAGGCTGTTAGGCCGAGTGACTCAGCCACCCCGTGAACTTGCTGCATTAGTGCTGCACAACGCGAACCTGACCTGTCCCCTTCTCCCCCAAATGCGTGCTTTCAAAACACTTCTTGGGAAAATGAACCTGGTGAAGAAGCACAGACTGCCATCACGACAAAAGGACCTGAACCCAGTTCCCACACCAGCCCAGGGTACCCGTGCTCCGGTGAGCCTGGATCCCCTCTGTGCTGCCTCCTGGCCCCTCGGGGTCCCTTCCTCCAAGCCTACTGCCTCTGCCTGAACTGCCCTCTTGCCCAGGCTTTTCTGATGAACTCCCACCCAACCCCAGGGCTGGTGGGGATGGGCAGATACTGGTGTTCAGTGTCCAACAGGCACGTGACCTACCTCCCCATTTAAGTAACCTGCCAAAGGTTTATCTGGCTCAACCCCCAGTGGTTTTACCACTACTTGACTCAGTGGAAAATAGTTTTCCCTGTGTGTACTTTCTATAAGGTCACTGGTCCCGCTAAGGAGTCTTTCAGGTCACTGGCAGCCCTACAGCCCTCTCAGTGTCCGCAAGCAGCAGCAGTAGCAGTTTAAGAAATATTTTCCACAGACTCACTGTCGTGGCTGCGTAGGGCATCAGAGGCAGTCGGGGCCTCAAAGGCGCCCAGGTCAGACATTTCCTGTCTGTCTTGAGAGCCCCGAGGGCTCCCTGAGTTGCTCCAGGGTCCTCCCAACACGTCAGGAGAATATCAGGTATTAGGAAATTACACGAACAATTATATCAGTAACTGGTGCCATTTAAATACTAAGACACGTTCAATCCCCATCTATTTATCTGTGTGATTTTTCATCACTTTGGAACTCAGCAAGTTCACGGTGAAGGTCTCCCTACGACCTGATGTGCATCTCAGTGCAGAGAAAACAACCCTTCCGTTGCTAAGCCGTCGATAAGGAACACGAGGCGGTAAGCCCTGAGGCAGATGTCATGCCTGATTCATCTCTGCTTCCAGTGCCAATCGGAAATGCAGCATGTAGCATGTGTTCAATACACAGTCATTCACAATGGCAGTAACCTAGGCAACAAAAACGGATCCTTCTGGTAGTCGACATCAGTCAATAACCTAGAAGACTGGTCTCCAAGAACTATGTTCCTAAACTTCTCCAAGAAGAAAGGAAAGATTAAACACTCTACAGGTTCACAGTGCAAGTGAAAAGGAGATGCGACATTTATTTTGTGAACTTTCAGTTTTAAATCAGTCATCCTGCTTGTGAAAGACCGAGCTTCTCATCTCTCTCTGGGATGGCGTCTTGAACAAAAGAGGGAGTGGATGCATCTTCCGGGGCCAGAATCCATGAGCGCTCGTGTCCGATTCCAAAGTTCTCCCAGACAGACACTCCTACTCGTGACGAGTGCAGACAACCAATCCCGAGTCTTTTCACGTCCGTGTGAAGGGAATGATTATCATAAGAGACGTTAGCAATTATTTTCCAGCGTGATGTAAGCTGAGGCAGCAGCGCCAAGCCAGCGTCCTTGTCAAACACGCCCCGGCCTTCAGCATTACTTCACTCGCATCCCCCTGATTAGGATGTGCGCCGCGTGCTGCTAAGCACAGCCTGCCACTGAACGCCAAGTACTTCAGAACTAAATTAGGAAACGGGTCCAAATGCACAGAATGACGCTAAGAGCCCTAAGTGGGTCTCTCTCTTCCTCTATGAGGCATGAGACTTGTCGTCAACATAATGCTCTGAAATGAGGCAATTCTATCTTCCAAGCTGCCACCTCTGAGGGCAAAATTTAATTCAGGGAGCAAAAAAGAATTAATAAAGATAACATAGTATCACATATACGTGTTCATGGGTAGAAGAATTTCTGACAGATTCAGGAAATAGGAAGCACAGAAACAAATCTTAAATGGACATTTGGGGACAAAGGTGTACAACAGAGCTGACGCTGACTTTGACACTGCAGCATGGTGGGGAACAGGGCCAGGATAACTGCTGTAACATTCGCTTCCTTTTACAATTGCGTGCCACTTAGCAGCGGCTACCTTTAAGGTTATGTTCGCCCCTGAAGTCTGAGAACCCAAGAACACAACAGTAAAACTTAAGTATCCATTTTCATCTAAAAGTAAGAGACCTCTGAGGAACCCTTCTCAGTGAGACACACACCCCTTACTCAGCATGACACAGGAAGTGATGAAAAAGGTCCGGCTTCCTGCCCAATCATTTCTTCCAGCAGTAAGCACGGCCCTTAGGGAGACCTCGTTAGAGAAGCAGCAGCAGCGCATGATTCCTCAAGCCCTTTTCAGAAGCCTTCAGGTACCAGCAGCTTCCAAAGGTGGGACAGCTCAGCACCACTCTGCAGGCAAGCAGACGGCTTAATGCACCTGATCACTTCAGCCAAGGTTCGAGGCCCGTGGATGCCGACAGAAGGCCAAGGGCAGTGTGTAACCCCTTGTTTCACGGAGAGAGGCAAGTCAGCCTACCGTCTGAATGAACCACGGGCTCTCCCTCCAAGGGCACCAAACACACTGAGAAGGGACGTGCATCAGTGGGGGTTGCAGCTCTGTCCTATCTAACGGTGGCCCAAGAGGGTTGTCAGTCGGCACCATTTGCATGGGTTCTAGGTACAGCCATGTGATTACAGATGGACAACCATTCATCCTAAAAGCAGAGTGCTACAAAATAATTTAATGAAGAGTAGGACCAGACAGATCTCTGTATATTCCTTCTGGCCTCATTTCGTTGTGATCTTTCTGTAAACCCTATGAGTGAAGAGACGTCACAGAGCTGCTAGGAAGATGGGATATACGATGGCCGTCTGCCACTTTCCAAGGGACGCCGCCTACCGAGGGCGACAGCTGTCAGAATACAAAGGAGCAGGCCCGTCTGGCCCAGCAAGTCTCTGCTCAGGAGCGAACCCTCCAAACACATGCATGGGGGCCGAGTGCCGTCCACAACAGCCATCGGCTGCATGCAACCAAACACACGGCAAGGGCGGATCAGCTCAAGGCACACCCACAGGTGCAGTGCCGTAAAGTGGCAAAAAAATAGATCAAAAAAACAACCAAACACCAGAAAGTTCTCTATTATGTAACCAGGAATGAAGAAATGATTTGTAAGAGCTTTTGTTGCCCCAGCCGGTGGCTTGGCTGGTTGGAGCGCTGTCCCAAGCACCAAAAGGTTGCAGGTTCAGTCCCCAGTGGGAGTGCATGTGGGAGGTGACTGTAGATGTTTCTCTCTCACGTCGACGTCTCTCCCCACCCCTTAAAATTAATAAACATATCCTTGGGTGAGGATTAAAAAATGAAAAGAGATTTTGTTTAAGGAAAAAGCAAGGTGCAGAACAATAATATTTTACCATTTGTGCTTTTTAAAAGGATGGGATTGAGGGCATGTCTGGAAAATTCGCTCGCGTATGTATACAACATCTCCGGAAGGACGCACAGAAACTGGCAATGCTGGTCTGGCTCCAGGAAGAGAAGCTAGGGGGCAAGCTGGAAGGAGTGGGAAGGGCCATCCCATTTCCTATCTCCCTTTCGTATCTTTTGATTTCTGGGTGAATGCATTGCCTTGTTTTAAAGTACTCTTTAAAAATAAAAGACAATGAACAATCTAATTTTTTTAACAGTGAAAATAGACAATAGCCATTTTTTCTATGACTTTACTCGGGCAAAGAAAATGCCAACAATTTCAAGTGTGGTCCCAAGGCCTGGCCTGTGAACTTCACAAGCCTGGGACTCTATACTGATGTTCAGAGCTCGAACTCTCTGTGATCCCCCGGGGGATCTGGAAATGTGTACACCAGCTGTACACACAAGCCTTCTCCTAAGGTTGAATAGATACACTTTGCACATTACTTATCTCATTTCCTTAGAAAACTGTTTGTTAACAGAGCTGGGTTACTTGACAAGAACCAGTGTGTTGAAGCCTGTGCAGAAGGCTGTTTCACACTCCAGCACCAGGAACACAGGCGGGGCCTGCAATGATCTGGACGAACACATGATGTGCTGGCCGGCCAGATGCATGAATGCATCCGAACCATTATCATCTGATGCTCAGACAGCTGCGGTGCCTCTAACATGCCAATGCGTTCATCACACGGACACGGCAAGGATATTCCCCAACTAACCCAAAATAACACCTCTGGAGGACTTCTCCAGGTAGAGAAACTTCAGTTCCCCACTCAGATGTACTCTGTATCAACATTTTAACTTCACTGTCTGCTTTTATCACACGTAATCAATAATGGGCCCCAGCTCTGTATCAGCTACAAATGGAGATAAACCAAACTCTCTGTTCTCATAAAGCCTTCATCTGATTCCGAGTTATCCAGGCCAGAGGCACAGACACCAACCCCCAAGTGGATGTAGCTCCAGGCAAACTCTGCTGCTAACAGTCTCTCACCAGCCACATCCAATGTGCGGGGACGCACTGCCAGGCCGGAGCTCAGGCGCAGCCAGTACACGGCATCCACAGGCAAAGCGGCCCCGAGCACCACACATGGAACTATTTGGGAATGACGACAGTACATTACAGGAGAGCAGCAGGGTGACATGCTTAATCCACACAGAGATGTTACATGACAACTGAGCTTCTTAAAAATGCAGGTTTTTCTGAGGAAGCAGAAAACCCATCAAACGCAATCGGGTGGGAAGTCCTGCGTCTGCAAAACCAAGGGAAGCGCCACAGACAGCAGCGTGGCTTCCCTCACGTCCAACAGGCGCGCTCACGCCGGCAAACGCGCTGGCGCAGAGTGACCGGCAGCCACAGCCGGCCGTGCCCACCGCGTCTGAACTCGTGTGGCGCTCACAAAGCACTTGGGACAGTAGCGGCTGCTGCCAGACTTCAGAGGACACTTCAGCGCATTCCTGCAGCAAACTTACCTCCACTCAACTTTAAAATACCAATGAAACATACCAGTGACAAGTTATTTGAGACACTGTAAACTTTTAAAAATGAATTTTCATAAAATTAAGACATTAATCAGATTCTTATAGTCAATGCTTTTAATTGGGTTGAACATTTTCAGAGGCATCCAAAACGTGCCTGTGCACGTCCAAATCTAAAGGCTGCTCCCAGCCTAATTTTGTGCTGAATGGTCCCCTTAAGTGGTTTCTCAAATATATCCCCTATAATTGTATCAAAATATATGATGATACAGAAATAAGTTCACTCAGGTAAGTTAAAGAGAAACAGGAGCTGCCAGATGAAAAATCTATTAAAAATATGAAAAATTTAAACCAGGCTAGCATTACATATACCTATCCCCTCACTACACTGAGAACTTGAGAAATAAATGAGATAACCCAAACTTGAAAGCATAATGGATGAAAAATGAAAAAGTAAATATTCAGTCTTTCTTCTTTGAACAAATGAGCTCACAAGGGATCAGAAAAGTTTTTGTAAAGCTCGAGAAAGAAAACAGCCTTAGGAAACCAACTGCTGTCCCCTCCCCTACCCCTGGAAGGCAAAACGCAGGAGCTATATCATTGCAGACTTTTCAGCTAACAGGCACGGCCCCTGCTGTAGCCGGACGGCCTGCCTGGAGCGCGAAGAGAGCCCCTTCCCACAGAGAGATTATGGTGAGCCACACCGGCTTCCTCCCGCGCCGTCACCGGGATGAAGGATACATACTTGGAATCCGGGAGCTTCGGTTCTCTGAGTACTAAGTTGCAACACCAGTGATCAACTGCACAAACGAGACCTGACCTCACAGGTGACTGATATATTGGGGGAAACAGGATGTAAAAGTCACAGCCAGAGGCCAGAATCGAACTACCCGTGGCAGAAATCACGGGATGTACACGGTGACCAATAACTGTCACCCGCCAGGCACTACACCTAAAGCTTGACAAACACGTATTCATTTAACCTGACAATTCCATGAAGTAGGTGCTCTTATGAACCCCCTTTACAAATAGGAAACCGAGGCAGAAAGAGGGCTATGCAGCCTGCTTGGGGCCTCGTGGGGTAGTGGGTGGCGGGGCTGGGACTGGCACGTATGTGCCCAGAGCCCAGCTCTTCTCCGGTGCACGACACCGCTGGGTGGGGAAGGGCCTCCGTCCTCAGGGGCCACAGGCTCCAGGAGTTTCTTCCCGGGGATGACACCACTGCCGCGGGGTCAGGAGCGGCAAACGGAGGAAAAGCAAAACAAACTCAAACCTGACCCTCTCTCCCGATTCCACTGGAGGACAAAGAGACTTCCATACATCAGCTGTGAGACTTTTAAGGCTAAGTACTTGGCCTATAGTCAGGATAGTAAAATGCTAAGTAGTGATAAAATTTAATTATCATGCAAAGAATTTCAATTAAAAACTTTTCTCCTTGCTTCTGGCTCAGAGTATCAGAGGTACTTTCATGCACTATTGGTGAGAATGTAAATTTCGATGCAAACATTTTTCTACAGAGATCTGTGTTGTAGTGTATGAATGGACCTATATATGCATGAATTTTTTTCTAGATGGACACCTATTAGAAACTATTAATAGTTTCTTCTGTGGAGTGGGGCTAGGGGAAAGGAGAAGAAAGGAAACAATTACTTTTCATTTCATATCCTTTTCACGTGCTTGAATTTTTCCCCCGAATATATCTGAGCTTTAACTTTTTAAACTGCCTTCTAAAACATAAACACTGACGCTCTGCTGTGTCAGCCGCACACCCTGTCTTCTGTACCTTGTTTCCTTCGTGCACCCATCCCAGACTCTTCACTCCAAAAGCAGCCTGGGTGGCCGAGACGTCGAGACAGGTGACAGGCTGGCCGTAGACGTAATGCAGGGTTCTGGTAGAGTCGCCGGCCTTCAGCAGGTACACCAGGTCTCCAGCGGTGGCTACTGCCACTGGGTGCCTTTCGGTGTCTGGAACTAGTTCTAAGTAGTCGACCTGGAAAAGGACAAGAGTGGTTTGTTCTTTCAGGTCTAACTGCAATTCGTCCTGACTTGGTCACAAGGTGTCCAGGTCCTGCTACATGGCAATGAGGAGACCAGCAACCCCAAGGAAAAAGAGGGGCAAAGGCATGGCTCACAGGAAATGAAACATAGCTCTTATATAAAAGGAACGATGCTCATCGTTGGAGCAGCAATACACTCCCAGGAAGAGAAGTACAAAGTAAAAATCCACCGAGACACCATCTTCACCTGTCATGTCAGCAAAGATCAAACAGTCTGATGAGACACGGGCCAGAAGTGACGGGGACAACCACACGTCTGGGTCCCACTATGGCTGGTGGGAGGCAGTCTGGTCCCACTTCTCCAGGGGGAAACCTGGCCACAACGCACCATAACGTTAAGTGCATCCGTGCTCTGACCCAGCAAGTCCCTTCAGGACTTTCCGCACGAACACACTCACATTTATGCAGAACGCTGTGTACGAGGTTACATGCTATCATATCATTTTTGTCATTGCTAAAAACTGGAAACAGCTGAACGTGCGTTACTAAGGGACTAACGACCTTTCAGCCCGTCTATGCGTTGGAACACCACGCATGCAGTCACAGAAGAAAGCATGGAGACACTCTTTCCGGCCCGATCCACACGGGACCCTTTCACAGGTCAATCGGGGGGAGAGCCAGGAAACCAGGCCACAGGGCTCAGTGCGCTGGCGTGTGTGCGGGCAAGCGGAGGAGTTGTGTGAGCTACTCAGCTAGTACGCGCAGGAGTCTTCTCACCACGGCGGCTTCCAAAGTAGGGAACGAGTTGAGGGCCGGTGTGGAAGTGACACTTCCCACTGTGAGCTTCACTGGGTCTTTAAATTCTGAACCATGTGGGTATAATAACTACTCAAACATACTGTTTTTACTGGAAACTGAATACAACTCAGTTCCAAAGGAGCAGAAACCACATTTTAACATATGTACAAATACCAAAAATGTGTTGCCAAAAGGTTCAAAGTATTGGGTTGGCCAAAAAGTTCACTTGTTTTTTTCCGTAAGATGGCTCTAGTAGCGCTTAGTTGTCTTTAACTTCATTAAAAACAATTTTGTTAGATTGTATGGTGACAGCTTTCATATGAGTGTGCATTAAAAAAACACCAAAATTGGTGAATTTTTGTGTAGCAATTTTAATACCGAAGGTGGAAGAAAATACACAACATTTCCAGCATATTATGCTTTATTATTTCAAGAAAGGTAAAAACGCAACTGACACACAAAACAATAGATTTGTGCAGTGTGTGGAGAAGGTGCAGTGACTGATCGAATGTGTCACGGTGGTTTGTGAAGGTTTGTGCTGGAGATTTCTCGCTGGATGATGCTGCGTGTTCTGGTAAACCAGCTGAAGTTGGTAATGATCAAATCAAGACATTATCGAGAACAATCAACGTTCTATCATGCGGGGAGATAGCCAACATACTCAAAATATCCAAATCAATAAAGTTATTGGTGAAAATGAAAACTATGTCTTTACTTTTCTGTAAGTAAAACAGACCTTTTGGCCAACCCAGTATCTGAGTTACTGTATTTGGCCGTTTATAATGTGCACTTCTTTTTGCCCAAATTTTTGAGAGAA
Organism: Micronycteris hirsuta; assembly: GCA_004026765.1. Classification (NCBI taxonomy): domain Eukaryota; kingdom Metazoa; phylum Chordata; class Mammalia; order Chiroptera; family Phyllostomidae; genus Micronycteris; species Micronycteris hirsuta. The sequence goes on along the minus strand of PVJI01002295.1, from coordinate 80,631 downwards.
AAATCAGGATGCGCATTATACATGGGTAGTACTAACTCCATATCTATGTAAGTGTTTTTAATTCTTTTATTTATGCTTACACGTTAAAAGTGTAACTCTAGGGCCCTGGCTGGTGTAGCTCAGTGGATTGAGCGCGGGCTGGGAACCAGAGGGTCCTGGTTTGATTCCCAGTCAGGGCACATGCCTGGGTTGCAGGCCAGGTCCCCAGTGAGGGCCATGTGAGAGGCAACCATACATTGCTGTTTCTCTCCCTCTCTGTCTCCCTCCCTTCCCCTCTCTCTAAAATAAATAAATAAAATCTTTAAAAAAAAAAGTGTAACTCTAGGAAACAGTAACAATATCTGTATGCAAAATAATCCCCTGGAATATGATAATAGGTTTTGTTTCTGAATAGAAATAAAGAAAAGACTAAATACAAAACTAAAACAAAATGTTTTCTTCCTAAAAGTTTGGGCCAAAAACATGGGTGTGCATTATACATGGGAGCACATTATACACAGCAAACACAGCACGTGGTTTCAGCGTCACCGAGAGCGGGAAGGCCACGCCAACAGCATCTTTACACCACGGCAGTGCTGCCACTTCCTCTGACCTGCGTGTGTATGAGCAGTCGTTTCAAGAAGAGTTTGTTTTTCTAGATCCCTAAGGGGCACCTTTCCCCCTGGTGCAGGCTGCCACAGGTTTCACTTCTTGAGTAAACTCTGAGAGTACGGAAGCAGAAGGCGAGCCATGCTGTGTGCTCATGAAAACCCCTGGTGTGAAGGACAGCAGTGCCCTGACAACAAGCCAAGCGAGTCCCCAGGCTTGACTGCGGAGGCCTGTCCCCAGGAGCTGGAGGCGGAGAGTAAACACCTGGGTGCCTGCTAATCCTCGGGCCCAGCAGTGTGAGTGGCAGCTCTACACCCGGAGCCAAGAGCCCATCACAAAGGAGGGACGCGCTGAGCGAACGCTGCGAACGTGGGAATGCTGCCACCGCGACTCGGGGGCCTATCTGGGAAGGCGGAAACGGCACGCTCCAGAGGCCGGGGGCCTTTGCAGGGACAGTGCGTTCTGCAGCAGCCCCTCATCCTGGGCGAGAACTGACACGTGGCAAGTGGTCTGGCCTGTGCCTCCAGCTCTCTTCCTCTCCCTGTTCTAAAAGCCCTTTCTTACTTTCCTGAAGTTGACGTCCTCAGTCGAGCCATTTAATTCCATCTTAACGTGGGTTTTGGACAGACCCAGAGGCTCGATCGACAGTGGCTGTGCCATTTGCTGGGAGCTGTAAAACTACTTCAAAAGCTGCAGGCCATGCCAGGATGCCACCTGACTGCCAAAGCAGGATTTACATTTCACAGAGGCCTCACATCTTAAGTAATTGTCTGAGACCGTGTAATCACGGCTGCTCCGCAGTGTTTTCTGTCAGAGACCAGATAATAAGCACAATGGTCCTTCTGAAAACAAACAAATATGGAGCCTTCACGTTTTCCCAATAAAACCCAGGACGGGATACCAGCCTTAGGCAGTTTGGAGGGAACACTAAACCCAAACAGCAGAGGTCTGATCATTAAAGGGACAAGAAGCTTACGAAGGTGAGTAGTAATGCCATGGCTCTTTAGGTATTCAGGTCTAACAAGATTCCCACCGGGAGGAAAACAGAGAGGAACAGGATTCGTTCCAGGTCAGGCCATCAATTTATTACTCAATGTTGGCTCTTCTGTTCAGTCTCCTACTAGTGCCAAAATCAAGGTTATTTAAATTAAATCCATATTCAGCATAGATGGATTTAAGCTCTTCCCTCTTACCACCAGATCATCTCCTACCACACAAATGTACAGGCTTACGTACAAGTGAACTCAGAAATGAGCTCCACGTAAAGAACTCTTTATGGCTGGCTTGGCTTTACACGTGGCACCCTGGAAGGTGGCTACACCAATCACACGGATGTAAATCTATTTTCACTCAAGAGTCACCCTCAATTCCAGGTGAGAAGGAGTCCAGGTGAAGAAAGCTGAGGATGGAAACCCTCCTTGCCATAAGGTCTGGGGTGACAGCACTGAACTCACTTGCCCTTATGCATTAGCCCAGAGCCGACCTCAGGGTTTCTGGAGGTGGGCGTCCTGTTAACGTGAAAGGGGATGAGGAGCACAGCGATGACACACCCCAGCCCTGCAGTTCGCCCGTGGGGTCTGAATCACGACTTCCTAGCTCTGAGACGGAGGCAGGTCCATTCACTGCTCTGTGTTCCCATGGGCTTCTTGGTGAATAGGGAAAGTGATAGTACCTGTCTCACCAGGCTATGGTGAGATTTATGGATACGAGGCCCACTGGGACTCCTGAGTGAGTGGGAGTTGTCAACATCATTACTATTTGCTTATATTAGATTCAGAGGTTCTAAGAATGAAGAATAAAATGACCAGACTAAAAGCTTACCAGTTTCTGAACTTCAAATTCTGCAGCTACTTGCCAACAGCCCTCCTCATTGGGGCGCAGCATGACAACAGCAAAAGCGGAGGCGGTGGCGACAGTTGCGTCCCCCTGGCCCAGGGCAAGTGCCTGAACTCTTGCATCGTGCTCGAAGCGGTGGATAGGGTGCTTTCCGGTCCTTAGGTCCCAAATATTAAGAAATCCTGTGTAGAAAGAAAAAAACAATGCAGGTAACAATTTTAAATTCACTTCACATGCACAATTATAAAATAAAAATTGTTTAATGTAAAGTAAATTAAACAATGATAAAATGGTAAAAAGTTTCCATCACATATAACGAAAGGCCAATTTCTATTATACATAAAGGGCTTCTAAGATTCAACAAGAGAAAAAGCAACCGAAAAGTGAGCAAAGGATGTGAGTATGCTGTTCACAGAAAAAGAAATGTAAGAAATAAACATAAGAAAAAAATGTAAAACTTCACTCACAATTAGAAAAATACAAATAAAAGCTATAATACAATTTTTATCAATCAAATTGACAAAGATAAAAATTCCCTAAACATCTACTGGAGAACACAGGAAAACAGGCTCGTTCTTAAACTGTTGGTAGGAACATAAATTAATTCATCTACTTTGGAGGCAACTGGATAACATTTACCAAATTACAAATGTATATAGCAGTGATTTTCAACCATTTTCATCTCATGGCATGCATAAACTAGTTACTAACATGCTGTAGCACCCCAAAAACATACTGCTGGCATATAGGATAGTCACCGTAATGCTTCCAACTGTGTCAAAGATTGGATCTTATCTAAATATCCATCATCAGAGAGCTACTTAAATAATGCTCCCTCCATAGTTTGGAATTTAAATAAAATGGGCAGTTAAAAAATAGTGAGTCAGCCTTACATCAGCTATGTGAAATGACCAACAAAATATATTGTTAAATGAAAAAAGTAATGAATAAAATAGTGGTGTAGTTCACTTTGCTACTTTTGTGTCTTAAAAAATGTCCTCGCAGACACACAATGGAATGCCCCGGAAGGGCACTCAGGAAGCGGTAAGAGTGACCGGCCTCTAAGGAAAGGAACCAAGGGAAGGGACCAGAGCAAACAGGAAACTTCCCACCTCGTCTACATCCTGAAGTGTTTTCCAAAAACTGTCTGTATCAAAAAGACACATTTTAAAAATGTTTTTACGAGAGAGACCTAAGAAGAATGGGAGAGCATATATTAACTGCTGAGCAGTATTAACACAAGGAGGTCTTAACTCGTTCTTCTATCGGTTCACTCATTCATGCAACAAACAACCATGGCGCACCCGTCCTAGGCCAGGCCCGTCCTAGATACGGGCAATGCTTGAAGACAGCCACTGACACTGTTTCACATCCTCCCTCGCCACCACGACGTCTAGCCCCAGCTGGCCACGGTGCTGATTGTGCGTAGTTGTACAAACCGTGAGCTCGACTTTGCCACGCTTGTTAAAAACTCTCATTTCCCATCCACCCTTGTCCCCAGCACCTTGAATGCTGCCGCCCAGCTCCATGCCCTTGTACACACTGGCCGTGTCTCCCCCTTTCTCAGACTTTCCATGGCAGTAAGCTCCGCGTGCGGCCCCAGGAGCGTCAGCATCCCCTGGGGGCTTGCTGGAAATGCAAGTTCTCAATTGGAGCCAAAGTTCAAGTTTGAGAGCCAGTGACCTACAGGAATGTATACTTTTCTACCAGGTATATGCACTTTTCTGTATTTGCAATGCCATTTATTCTTTTTTTTTTTCTCACCAAATAATTTCTTTTTTTTTTTTAATCATTCTTATCCACTAAACTACTTCTTTTCCCTCAAAGGTTTACCTAAGAAAATAATTATTTTCTGTACAAGCCAGAAAATGTTCTGTTCCAATTCCGACTGATTTTATTTTTTCAAAATTGACTGAGAAATAATTCGCGGACATAACACAGTCAGTGGCTACTCGTCTGAGTGCGAATCCAGCTCCCGCACTTGAGAGCTGGAGGCCTCAGGGAAGGCACGCCTGGCAGTGAGCCTGTCCCTCTTCGGTGCAGCTGGAGACAACGGGACCTGCCACACGGGGCTGTCAGGCAGGTCAGAGGAGAGAAACCGTATGAAACGATGGAGACAGACCCATCATTTACTTTTATGTATCCCACAGTTCCTGCTGTGTTATAAAGCATATTTAACCTATTAATAAAACTAATTTCCTCTATTGCTCATCCATAAATCCAGTCTTATTACCTGTAACTTCCTATTACCTAAAACAGATAAAGCATTTCATGTTTCTTCTCTTTGTGATCCATTTTCCCATCTTTCTTTCTTCTTGCTTTGTACTTTGTCTCTAAATAATAAATGCTTTGAACTTATGATCTTACTTACTATGGTACAAATTACCCTGCAGCACCAAATAAACACAGTCAGGAGAAAAATGATACGCGTGGGCTGCTTTGCAAGACTTTCAGACTGTCAGCAGAATGAAGTCGGCGATTACAACCAAAGCAGAGCTTTCAAGTTGAATGTTCCTTCACATGTAAAACAGAGTACTACGTCTTGAGTATAAGAATTATGATAAACTTGGGGATAAGCAGATTGCAAAAGGAGCTACGACACATTTCCTGGCAAATATTTTGGCAAATTCTTTCCATTCTGACTCGGAAGAAACAGACAAGCAGCAGAAAATGCCAATGGCTCTATAGGAGCCAGGCGCACTGCCTCTTCCAAATATTTTTGCATGGCACTTGTTGGGAGACAGCACAATCCGCAGTAAAGAGAAATAAGCTGCTTCTTGCATAGAGCTTTCCAATGTTCAGACACTTTCATCAGTCTGCTCCAGCAGTTTTCAACCAGTGTGTCATGAGAAGCTTTAAAACATGCAATACCTGACTATTTAGTCACGGGCACCGACCTCTTTCCCCTTAGATTGTCAAAAAAAAATGACAACAGTCAGCACAAATGCTGTCTGGGGTGAACGCCCTGTCTTGAATCATAAATATATAGGTCATGTAATAGAGTTGCATCTTATTGGTCACATTGCATAATAAGGTTGGGTCTGATTGGTTAATTCTTCGTACCAGAAATCCTTATATACAAGTATAGTCACCTGATTTTTTAAAAAAGTCACTTCAGAACAAAAAGGGTAGATAGTTACTAATATAATTTTTTGTTTGTAAATCAATCAAAACTATACCTATCATTTTGTCAGATCGGCAAAAAATATACATTTTTTTTGGTGTGCAGCAGAATTTTGGTAATTAGTTTATGCATGCTGTGAGATGAAAAAGGTTGAAAAATCGCCAGTCTACTCTCTTATCATCACTTTACACCAGAGAAGAGACAGAAGCCCCGAGTGGTTAAACAACGGTCCAGAGCCGCTCGGTGCGTGATGAGGCCGGGCTGGAACGCGGCTAGAAGAGCGCAGGGTGAGCAGCTGCATTTACAAGCGCATAAAATAACTACGAGATCGATGAGTCACTGACGTAAACTCTCCCGGTGTTCTGCCAAGTGTGGAAGTTATTCAACCACAGCTCACTCTAAGCACACATGGAGTTTATCTATAAACACAGTTTTCATTATTAATCAAGTATTGGTTTTGTTGGCACCATTTTTTTCCAACAGAATAGTGTGCTCAGTTTCACAGAGCTTTCCCGAGAAGGGTCGTTCTGGAAAATACATTCTGAGGCCCCATTCTGAACTCTCTTCTGAACGCGTGTCTTGCCATCATATACGGCAGCTTCTCCGCTTTGGCTGTTTAGTGTGCAACCCGACCAGGCCCTGACCTGTCACGGCACCACTGCCATTCGCACAGCCCCCCAGGGTCACTCGATGCTGCATAAACATTTACGACTGTTATGTCCTCTTGGAGAACTGACCCTCTGTCGTGCAAACGTTCTCCTTTATCCCTAGTTACACTCTCTGCTCCGAAACCGACTTCACCTCGCATGGATGAGACGCCCCAGCATTCTCTGACTACTGCAGTGCGGTGGGTGTTGTTCGTCCTTCACGTTGCCATGTATTTATATTTAAAGTGAGTTTCTTGTAGATGGCAGACAGTTGGTCTTGCTTTTTAGTGGGGTGTTTGGACTATTTATCTTTAATGTGATTACTGGTAAGAACAGGTTTAATCTACCATTTTTCTATTTATCCCATTTTTTTCTTTGCGCTTTTCCCTCCTGTTTCTCTGTTTTAATTCCTTTGTTGGCTTATTAGCCAAAACCCTCTGTTGTGTTATTTAAGTGGGTGCTTTGGGGTTTTCACACACACGTGTAACTTACCCAGTCTACTTCCAGGGACGGCACACAACTGCTCATATGGAGTAGGAACGCCAAGGCAGGTACTTCCATCTCCTCCCTCCCAGGTTTTGCGCCATTGTCGTCATACTGTTGATTGCTCCATGTTACAAACCCCACCTACATCGTTATTATTTTTACATAAGCAGGCAATGTCTTTTAAAGAAACTTAAATGAGGGGAAAGCCGTTTGTATTTACCTGCGTAATTACCACTGCTGGTGCCCCTGCAGGATCTGTTACTAAGTCCACAGCTTTTGTAGGATTTGCGATTCCACTGTGCGATAGTACTGTTGGATACCTGACCCAAAACACATGGGCAAGGTGGGCAGGAACAGCCACAACAGCCGACAGGGAGAAATATCTCGACAGGGAGTGAAAGTTAATGTTGTAACTATGTAACCAATAAATCAGCCAACTCTATCGTGGCTGCTTTCACAACCTCAAAATTGCAGGGACTCGGAACAACAAATACTCAAAATATAAGAATGTTTTATAATATTGTAGCAGATTATCACCCACATTAACCAACATTTAGCCGAAAATAAATCAACGTAACAATACATTCAACAAGTACCCACTGAATCCCTACTTTGGGCCAGCCACTATTCCAGGTACTGAGGAAAATCACACTGAACAAATCAAAAAATAAAAAATCCCCAGCTGCGTGGAGCTGACATTCTAGAGGCATCTACCAAGCATCTCATGTGAACATCCCTATTTTCACCAAACTCACATTGAAGAGAAACCTAAACATTTTCATAACTAAAATGTAACAGAGGCTTACATACAAAGTTCAATAAGATAATAGAGAAGCTTAACTTTTCGCCATGTTGCCACAGAATTTTAAGACCCTGAAAAGGAGCAGCTAACTCTCCTTGTAGGTGAAACCGGGTTCACATGCACCGTGTGACATCAGAGGGAAAAAGTAGTCAGTTCCTGTCAGAACCAAATATGTGCACTTCTCAAACAGCTGGTGATTTTTAAATCTGCTGTGAGTTCATCTGAAAGGCTAAGTTGTATCGTATTGCAGACACAGAATAACAGAGATCTGGCTCCTGATGCCATGTGGACTTAGCAAGTGGCAGGGGTATGCGCTTTCTCTGCTGCATTCCCTGTGGCAGTGAAGTCAGAGCACTGAACGTAGCTGAATGTCCAAAAGGTCTGCTGAGCATTCACCTTATGTTTTAGCAAGAGAACATGTGGTTGTAAGAACAGAAACCTACTGGACGGCTTAAATGCAAAAGAAAACTGACTGAAGAGGAGCGGGGCTATTTCATGGAACCCAAGGACAGGAAGAGATCACAGGGGATCAGAACCAGGAACTAGGAGAACACTTGGAACCAAGGCAGCTACGTGTCTCACTCCAAGTCTCTGCTTCTCCCGGCAAGTGTCTCAATCTTCTCTGCCTCCGCAAACCGGCTTACTTTCCCAGCCCCACAAAGTCATCTGCTCAAAGCGCACAACGGAGACTGCAAGTCCAAGGCCTAACCTGCTCATCCCAGTCCATGAACCACCTGCCCCCAGTGCCGGGGTCCCCATCCTCCAACCAGCAGAGGCCAAAAGACTAACTCAAGTACTGCGAATGTGCTGGCCTCCTGGGGGGGGAGGTGCGGGGTGCAGGGAGAGGGACCTCAGAGCAAGGAGGCACCTGCAAAGGTGTCTGCTACATTTATGCTGCCTGCTAGGCCAAGGTAAAACAAAAGAAAACCTCAGCAAATGCAAAGGGAGGTTCTTTGTAGTTCCTTACCAGTGACATGAGAGGCAGGTCATTGCTCTCATTCCCTAAAACAGGCATGACCCCTCAGAGCTGGAGTTTGGGGCCCCCGTTTGGCACTCACCAAGAAAACTGAAAGGGGAGCAGGTGTCTGTCTTTCTCCCCACAAACCCTCAGCAGCTAGATAAAAGATGTTTCATCTTGAGCTAGTGCTGGGGCCACAACAACGCTGCTTCATTTGCGAAAAGGATGCAGACAAAAGAGAAAGGGTCTCTCAGAGAAGCTGAAGGACACAATGAGTAAAGGCCCTCAGCCCGACAAAGCAGACAGGAGTCGGGCTTGGCAGTCCACCTGCTCTCCGGGCTCAGGACCCTCCACCCTGACAAAGGGCAGCAGGGCTGAAGGAACTCCGAGTGCACCCCAGACTAGGAGCAGTCATTAACGGTGACATGAGTAACGATGGCCGGTCTTTTGAGGAGACATAAAGCCTGCTCAGCAGCTGTGGATGGGCACCCATGCCAGTTTGCAGCATGCCCCTCCCACCTCCCACAGGAGGCCCGCCAGAGTGTGGTAATGAAACCGCGCAGAGTGGAAATGGGATCTAAATGAGTTTAAACTGATTTATGTTAGCTTTTGTAAAGATTACTCGATATCAGGAAAGTGCTACCACTGTGAAATAATGTCGACTATCCTTAAGACCTCCGCCTAATGGTACTTGCACAGAATATTTATATTCCTCATCATGGGAAACAAGGACCATAATGGATACCATTTTTGTTTTATTAGGGATGCATATTTAAATTAATCTGCTATTTGCCTAAACAATTAGCTGCCTCTGTTTGTGTGCACAAAGCCAAAATCGCAATTAGGCTTCCATCAAAAAGATAAGTCCCAACGAAAACTGTCCCGGAGGGGCCATAAGAGCTCAGGGCAGAACTTCCCAAAATTACTTTTTAGCATAATGGTAATTATGTTAATTGCTTGAAAGGTAAATAACTGCTGAACTGGTTTTGGAAAAAAACACAATTGGTATTGCCCCTCCCCTTTAATCCTTTTTCCTGCAGAAAAAAATTTTAAACAGGTTACCAGTTCAGGAAGTCATAGACGGGTCGCTTCTTGAACTTCAGTTCGTCTCGGTCTTTGGCGCTTTCTTAACCAGAACCTTGTTCAGCCGGGAGCTCCCTCTCTCTCTTGAGCTCTCGCACCATAAACACCTGAGGCTGGTCTCTGCTCCATAGCAGTTAAGTAGACGGGATGGATTAACTGCAGTTCAGAGACACCGAATGAAGCTATTTATAAAGACAGCTGGCAATCTCAGTTTCTACCACGTAAATACACACTTGCCTACCAGATATTAAATGGGAGTCAAAAGAAATTCTGCAAAAAAGGAAAAGGCATTTTCACAAAAATTTTAAATAGACCTGTAGCACTCACTAAACATGTACCTCTTCATGAAGTCCATAGAACATCACTATGAGATGTACGCCAGAAATGTAAAGGTAGCATGACGTCTGAGAGGGGAAAAAGATTGCTTCGTGGAAGAGGTGGCCTGTGGGTGATTAACATCAGTGCAAACCACAAGGGTCATAAAGAATGGCCAGATCACAGACAGCTCGGAAAGAAGAGCTGAATGCCGTCTGTTCCTCACCTGGATGGGGCAGCCGCCGTGTGCACACCATCCTCTACGCTCCCACTACACGCAGCTCGGAAGCTGAACTCCGCTACTTATAAAACAAACAAAAACACCAGTAAGTACGAAGTATTCTGAAAGCTGCATTTTAGATTACCAAGTAAGAGAATCTGGGGGAGTCAGGGGACTGGGTACTGGGGGAGAAAGAGCACTTTTTACTGCACATCTTTTGACATTATTTGTTTTTCTACATGTAATACTATAACAACTTATTATAACTTATATACACATCTTTATAAATAGTAATATGATTTAAGATGGGATATTTTATTACTTATTAATTCCAATCTTAATCTGCATGATTTCACAATATTTGACTCTGATGTACAAAATTCGGTTAAAAACTCAAATTCTACTTCTGCCCCATCAATGAGTTAAGGTGAATTAAACTCCAAAAAAGTCCACAACATCGCCCCCACTTCCTGGACCAGACCAGGCAGGACAGGGCGGCCCAGCACAGGGCCTGGGCCAGTGCTGGTGTGCAGTTCTAGCCTCCTTGTTCTCTCTCCTCTCCTCCCCTCCCCTCCCTCCCTCTCTCTCTCTCTCTCTCTCTCTCTCAAATACTGCCTACTGCTAAAAAGAAAATGTGTCTATCTTAAAAAATAGCTGCTTCATATGCTGACTGACATAACTATAACATTTCGAAATGTAATTTAAGAATGATACTGGTAACTGTTAAAGTTGAGTGATGGGTATGCGGGGATGCATCATACTATTCTGTACCATAATAAAAGGATTTTTAAGAACAATAATTTGAAAGGGTATCAGTAACAAAACTAATACCTTGTAAAAGTAAAAAAAATTACTTGTGTTTACAAATGTTTCCAGTAGCTACACCACAGAGCGACTTCTCAGAACAAGCGAGTTCACAATGCAAACTCCAGGGACGACACTTCGCAGCTTTTAGAAACCCCACACCAAATCCTCAAAAGACCTTAAAACCATACTCAATAAAAGTATTAAATGGCTCGCACAAAAAAGAAAAACTCCATATGTAAAAATTTAGATTATGGCGAAGCAGTAATCAGTTCTGAGTGACCTGGTACCAAGCGAGAATGAGGAAATGGAAACCGCAGACAGTCTGACCTCTCCCTTCGGCATTCAGATTCCAGGGCAGCTCTCCCCAGCACGCAGGGGGGTTTGCCAGGAGGACGCTGCCCGTGTGGGCCAAGGCTCTGGCTCCCTCCACATGGGGAGGGTCTCAAGGACCCAATACAGAGTCCTCTCCTGAACTCCAGACCCCTGGGTCCACCTGCTTTAAAACCAGTGGTCTTCAGACTATTCTAACTTTAAAAACCTAGGTCTCCCATTCACATTATATATACACAAAACCAACAACAACTGTTTATCATTAACTTGTGCCCCAAAATGTAATTTTTAGCATACTTCTAAATATTGACATGTTTTAATAAAATGTTACATCATTTTTTTTAAAAAGTGTTCTTTGGAAACTAAATACCACAGATTAGATACTCACTATCGTGCATTTAAAAAAAGGGGTGGCGGGCTAGATAATCAGCAAGACGCAGAAACGAAGCGAGCATTGAGGGCCCGTAGCTGTGTGATCATCACCAGAAGGACAGGTTCTCCGCTCAGGCCCCCAGTTCAGCCAGACACAGAAAAGGAGCAGAACTTTTTTTTCTGAACAATCATTTAACATACAGAAGCATTGCATTCATTTCTTATGAGAAAAAGAATCTAATCTTGTTTAGTAATCTAACATCATTTTTTAAATTTTAAAATATTTCAGACTTACCAAAAAGTTGCGGCGAGTACGCGGAGAGCCGCAGCACACCCTCGCCCAGCTCCCCAAGTGCTGGCGCGTTACCGGACCAGGGCCGCACGATCAGAGCCGGAACTTAAAGCTGATACGACGCTTCACCTACAGACTTTATCGGAAGTTCACCAACCGGCCTCACAACACCCTTTTTCTGGTCCACGATCCAGACTCCCACATTGCGTTTAATTGTCATGTCTCCTTCACCCACTCCGACTGGGACGACTCTGTCATTCTTTGTCCTTTCACGACCTTGACACTTGAAGGGTACTGAAGGCTTAGAAGGCTTCTCGTTGTCTGATGTCCACTCACGTTTAAAATCAAGTCACGCATTTTTGGCGAAAACAGCACAGAAGTAAGGTGGTATCTCTCCCGGGCATGGCGTCAGAAGGCACACGACGTCAAGGTCTCCTGCCTGGTACTGACGACCTCCATCGCGTGGCTCAGGCAGTGCTGCCGGCCTTCCCCACCATCAAGTCGCTACCCTCCTCTTTGGGGAGACAGTTTGAGACCATGCAAACGCTCTGTTTCTCACCACGCGGACTTCAGTTTCCACTGGTGATTCGTGCCTGCGACGACTAACATCGTGGTGCTTGCCAAGTGTTTTCTACTTTCATCGTCCCTTCTCCACCTGTTAATCAAAATGCTGCTATAAGGAGAAACTATCTATTTGCATCTCACTATGGACTCACGGATATTTACTTCATTCTATAGGTTATAGTCCATTACTGTCATCATATTTTGTTGCTCAAATTGTCACTGATTTGGCTGTTGGGAGCTCCAGTTTGGTTCTGTTGTCCTATAAATAGAAGCTGCCCCTTCCTGCATTTTATTTTTAAACATCCTTACCTTCTAGCCTCACAAGAAGACCAGGGTCATGCCCTGGCCCTGGTTCCTTTTACTGAAGAGTTAATGATATTTAGAAACCAAAAGCCAGGCACTAGCTGTTGCTCAACATTAGCAGGGTGGCACAATAAAGTCTTATAACTCCTAGGAAATGGAAGGAGCGAGCCTAGGTTTTCACCTCGAAGATCGTAAGTCAAACTCTCAAAAATATGCAGAAAAGCCTTTCATGGCCTTGGAATGGAGGGCTGGAGAGAGGTGCTGACCCAGGAAGTCCTTTTTGTGACGCTGCACACTCCTGGTCTTTCAGTCCCGTCTGGGAGCAGGGGTAAAGGTGAGGAAGAGGAACAGGTCAGAGTGCAGTGGTCCCCCTCATCCATGGGGAGTATGTTCCAAGTCCCCCAGTGGACGCTCGAAACTGAGGATTTGGTACTATCATATGTATATATATTTACATTTAGGTCTATAATCCATTTTCAGTTCACTTTCCTATGCCATGAAGTAAAAGGTTCATGGGTGAGGAGGAAAAGGTATACAGATACTTGCTTGTTACACTATTTTATACATATATATGTATGTATATGTGCGCATATATATTTACATTTGGGTCTATATATGCACAGACTGTGTGTGTGTATACCTATGTATGTGCACACACACACATTTATATATTTACATTTAGGTCCACAATCTGTTTTCAGTTAGCTTTCCTATGACATGAAGTAAAAGTAAGGTTCATGGGTGAGGAGGAAAAGGCATACAGATACCTGCTTGTCTCAACATCATTTGTTGAAAAGATTATCATTTCTTCATTGAATTCCCTTGGCATCTTTGCAAAACCCTTCCGGGGGGGTCTTTCCTCTGGACATCATTCTGTCCCCTTGACTACAGGTCCCCCCACGTGCCGATACCACAGCGCTGATTCCTTCGGTTTTACAGGAAGTCTGAAATCCAGTAAGGTGAATCCTCACACTTTATACTACGGTTGTAAAATTCTTCTTGGCCCTACCCTTTTTTTAGATTTTAAATTTCAGAACCAGCGTATCATCTTCTCTCCAAAAAGCCTGCAGGGATTTTGACTGGGACTGGACTGAATCTCTAGATCAACTGGAGAAGAGCTGCTATCTTAACATCATTCAATCTTTCGTGAACATGGTGACTCTCTCCATTTATTTGGGTGCTCCTTAATTTCTCTCAGGAATATTCTGTAGGTTCCAGCATATGGGATAAACATAATGTGCTGAATGTATCACCCACTATCTTATACTTTGATGCAGTATCAATTCCCAACCGTTTGTCGCTCACTTGAAGAGGTATCATCGATTTTTATGTACTGACCTCATAACCACTATCATTGCTAAAGATATTTATTAGTTCTAGTAAGGTTTTTGTTGCTTGCTTAGGATTTTATTCATAGACAATTTATCTACAGACAATGTTACTTCTTCTCCTATCTGTATGTCTTTTCACTCCTTTTTCTTGCCTTACCACACTAAGTAGTAAGGCACATACAGTGTTAAATAATAGTAGTGAAAGTGAGCATCTTTGCCTTGTTTCCAAGCTTAGAAGGAAAGTATTGCCTTTTGCCATTCAATATAAAATTAGCTCTAGGTTTTTCATAGATCCTCTCAAGCTGATGTAGGAAGTTCCTTCCATGTCAGTTAGCTAAGAGTTTTCATCATGAACACAAATTGGTTTTTGTCAAACATTTTTGTTTCATTGAGACAATCATATGTTTTTTCTTTACAGTCTATAAATATGTTATATTCACTGCTTTTCAAATGTTAAACTAACCTTGAACTCCTGGGATGAATCCTAACTGGGTATGATACATCACCTTTTTAATGTATTGCAGGGTTCAATTTATTTCATTGAGGATTTTTACATCTGCATTCATGAGGAAAATCAATCTGTAGTTTACTTATTTTCATGTACCTGTTATTCTTTTTCCTCTTTATTTAGTTTTAGCATCAAGGTAATGTTGGCCTCAGAAGCTGAGTTGGGAAGTTTCTTCCTAGGAAACTTATGTGTATGAAGTGTATGAAGTTGGCATTATTTCTTCCTTAAATGTGTGGTAGAATTCACCAGTAAAGCCACTGAGCTTGCAGCTTTCTTTGTGTAAGACTTATAAATTACAAATTCAATTTTTAAATAAAAATAGAGCTATTTAGTTTTTTTGGTTCTTTTTAAGTGACTCTTGAGAGTTTGTGTCTTTCAAAAATCAACTTATCCATTTCATCTAACTGGTTGAATTTACTGGCATAAAGTTATTTGAATATTTCATTATCATCCTTTTACCATTAGTAGTATCTGTAATGATATTCCTCTCTTACATTCCTGATGCTGGTAATTCATTTCTTTTCTTTCTTTCCTAACCATTTTGGCTGGGATTTATTAATATGATTGATCTTTTTAAAGGAACAAGTTTTCTGTCTCACTGATTTTTCTGTATTGGTTTTTTTCTCTCTCTTCTATTTCACTGGTTTCTGCTCTTATCTTTATTGCTTTATTCCTTACACTTACTTTAATTTTCTCTTCTGTTTCTAGTTTCTACAATGCTGACTTGAGAGAAGCACTTGATGCTATAAACTGCCCTCTGAGCGCTGCTTTAGTTGCATCCCACACACTCTGATATACTCTCTGTCATTTCCATTCGGTTCAGAATGCTTCCTAATATCTGTTGTTGTTAGTAAAAGTATGCAGCTTAATTTCCAAATATTTGGAGCTTATCTCTGCCCCGGGCCCGGAGTCAGCCTTTGTGCCAGTGGCCGTGGCCCCTTTCAGTGGAGAGTGGCATTTTCAAGACCTGAGTACTCGCTGTGTTCATCCCCCCTGGGCTGTCACTGCGTCTACACCTTCTAACCAAACAAGCTAGAACACATGTGGACATGTGTGCACACAAACACACACACATCTCTATGCACTTCTCTGTCTGCATTGAAACTCAGAGTTCTACAGACACCTCCTAGCCCTGTCCGGCCCCGGAGGGTTTCCACAGCTGCACCTCCCTTCTCCAATAATGAGAAAACTGGCTCCCCGCACCCTCAATGCATGTACCTGCTCAAGCTCCCTACATGCTGCCAACTTCCCGAACACCCAGACTTCTGCTCCACCCGTCCCTGGCCTCGCTGGGCTGCCCTCCTACCCGTCTTCCTACCTCTGCACGTGGCCTGCCTAAAAAAGAAGGTACATTGTGCTTTTAAAACCAAAATACGTTCCATAAATATATTTATCCCTGCTTTACAAGAGCCCTGGGGTTTAGAATGTAATAAATGCTATAACCAAAATTGTAAGTATTGAAAAGGAAATTAAATTCTGACTTAAAATTTTATTAATTTTCTTCCAAAAAACCACCTCGTGCTTGGTTTTCATTAGATACATTAAGGACTTGGACAATTTATTTCTCGAATCTCTGCTATCTTCCCAAAGCTGCCCTGTGCTACCTATGGTCCCTTTCCATTTTTAAGCTTAACTGTAATAAGACAGGCCGGTGACTTCGAATTCATGCACCACTCTTATTCAGTGTCTTATTAAAAATCAGTTTTAGGTAAAACCACCCGATAAGCCAAAGGAGTAACACCAAACCTTGTATCGTAAGTTCAATATGCCACATTTTTTCTGCATGAAAAAAAAATATTTTAGATTATTTTCACTAATAACTTCAAAACTTCATAGTTGTACTAGAAATCAATCCTGTTAGTCTGCACCCACTGTGTGAGAATTTCCCTCTCTGGTGTTTTTCAAGCTGAGAGCTTGCAGCCTTCTAAGAATTCATGTGTGCACCCTCGGTGTGAAAAGCAAAGCGCTGAAAGGCATGTAGGTGACAACAGCCTGTGACCACCGAATACAAGTACTGAGACCTTGCCGCATGGTTCTGTTGCAAAGTCAAAAGGTCCAGACTGTTTTTACTATTTTCAGACTAGTACAACCAACGCACAGATTTTAAATGTTTCCCTAAAGGTCTCACAACCCACACCCACAACAGTATCTGCAGGGTCCCATCTGAGGTGCACTGCCCTGCTAGTTACAACATGTAGTCAGTCCACAGTGGCCGTGAGCAAGTGTCAAACAAGCAGCATTTAAAAATCCTCTTCCCGAGAATAGAAAAACCTTTTAAACAGCATTTTTGGGCCACAATTTCCTCCATCACAGAAACACAGTTCCTATGGCTTACTTATGAAATCCAATTGCCCAGTCCACACCAGGTAGCAGTCAACTTTGAAGTTCAATGCCTTAAGAAATACTTCCCCCACATAGAAAGAGCCATCTCAGTTCAGAGCTCTGCATTTCAATTTTAATTCCACTCTGAACAGCTTTAAAATGTAGGCACACCTAGTGTTGAGAAATTGTTTAAATTGATTAATGTCTCTTATCTTTTAAAAGGGCTACATTGGGTATGTTTTTGTTTTTGTCAGAAAGCTATCCCATTTGTTTGGTTCACTGAGAGTCTGAAGATGACTCCTAACACTAATAAGCACAGCAGGCAAAAGTTTCAGGCAAGAACTGATCATCGTAACTTCTAAGAGAAAAATGACCAGAAAAGGAAAGTCTTCAGAAAAAAACAAAACTGCCCGCAACCACAGCCAGCGGCCCAGCCGTCTCCAAGCAGTGCCTCAGTAAGTTGACGGTGCACTTCCAAAGCTTTGATTTTGACTGGGGAGGGGAGGGCACTGAATTATGGTGCTCAAAGGTTAGGGCAATGCACTCAAACGTCGTCATCCACATACAAACGAGAAAAATACGCGAAATTATCCAGAACTGATCTTTTATGACAGACAATTCATCCCCGTGGCTGCCTAACTGAAACGCGGCCCCACTGCTCTCTGCGGCAGAGCAGCTTGGAGAGTCCGCTTCCGTCCACTGTCAGCATGTCAGTGAGTGAGATCAGTCCTGTCAGCCCAGGGCGCCAGGGCCCCGGACAATGGAGCACGTGGGTCAGACAGCTGCACCGGGAGTGCCGCAGAAGTGGCTGAGCCTCTCTGCCTTGCTGGACGGCACGCAGGAAGATGGCTGTGGGGGCCCCATCTAGGTTCCCATGTGCTAAAATGCACCAGGTCTCGTCTCTCCTCCCCCACGGAGGTGGACAAATAGGAACCTTGCGCCTACACGTGTGTCATCTCGCTTCCCTCAAAGAGCAACTCCTCCAGACAAACTCCGTGAACAGGGAGCGGGTTGCAGCACGCTGCTGTGCCCTAATGCGTGGCTGCCAGCCAGAGGCAGGCAAGCATGGAGCAGATGGAGTCCTGGCAAGGTCTCCCACTGTCCCTGCATTAGCAGCATCTGCTCATTACTCAGAACCTTCGCCTGCTTTATCTAATGCTCCAGGAAAAGCATTTTGATTTGATTCATTTCGGTACGGTAACGTGCAACACAATTAGTGGCAAAATCAAACTGGAGTATGGCCAGTGCTGACAATCGGAAACAAGGCAGAAGAAATATGAGGCCAGTGGGTTGGAATTCAAAAAATCACAACTGTGGATCACCTTGCCAAACCTCAACACCCAGGTGGGTGTGCAGTGTTCCCGCAGGGCAAGGAGGCTGCAAAGCATGAAGGGGTGACTCCCTGCCTCCCAAAGCAGGGTCCCTCTCCCCTCTGGATCGAGTCCTGTGTATGTGGACCAGCAAGGGGTCTCAAGGGCTACAGAGCTTCCCTCTGGTCCAACCAGGGGGCTGAAGTTCATTAACACATTCTATCCCCTAATTCTTCTCCTCTGTGGGGCACAGTTACAAATTTTACATAGCAGACCCCACAAGGTAAGTTTCCCTTCTGCCCTGTTGTACCTAAGAAGTGCCTGCTCACTGCTCCTGGAAAGGAGCAATGCAGAAATGAACATTTGATTATTCCGATCTATCTTTGCCCAGAAGTAGCTACTCACAAATATGTTGGTATAAATATCGCAGTGACAATCTGTTAAACCAAAGTGAAACCAAAGACAATGCCACCTGAGGTCTGGGGGGAAAGTGAGAAGTTGTTGTTTATCTCAGAAATAGTAACAGCCCCAATCAGACTGGCAAAACAAGCTCAGAGGGACAGAAAGGCAGGAAAACACAAGAGCTCTTATCAAAGAAACAACCCCAATACCAACAGAAATTTGAGACAAACCAAAGATTTCAGTGTAAACATGCAGCCATGGAAGTAGAGTAGATTTTACCTAGAGTAGGAGTATCCCCAGAGCATGATGCGAACCCCAAAAGGGTATTACCGGCAAATGTGACGATGCAAATGGGAACAACCAGGCGGACCCACGAGGCCAGAAGTTAACACCCAGAAACAGACCGAAGTGCTAAAAGAATTCATACCCACAAACTGGTAAAGGCAGCACCTCACGCCAGCGGGGTGGAGATGGGCTTTCTAAAAAGAGATGCTGGAAATAGGCTATACTCAAATTCCTATCTCATAATACCACTCCAGGATGGACTCTATATTGACCAAGTTTTAAATACGAAACAACTGGAAGAAAAAGAAAGAATTGCAAGGAGCAGGTACACATGTGGAAAACCTCACCCTAAGAAAAATGTAAACTGCAACTACGTTCGGACACCATTCCCTATCTATCAAAGTGACAAATGCCTAAACGTGTGACACATACTTTGCTCATAAAACTGTAAGGAGATGAGCACACACCTTGCTGGTAGGAGTGCAAAACAACATTACCCCACTTGCATTTTTATAGAAAGCTACCCTTCCTACACTTACATGAAATGTCACACACACGGCTTTCCACGACAACGCTGCGACAGCGGGTCAGAAACCACAGCCGCTCCTCTATAAGGGGCCGTGTGAAGGAGCCACAGCCCCTGCGCACTGCAGTGCTACACAGGGATGGAAAGGAAGTACATTCTGTACACACCGGCATGGATGTGTCATGTTCAAGATATGTCATGTCATCGCACCATTATCCACAACACCCATGAAGTGGACACAACACACGTGCCCACCACCGGATGAATGGATAAAAATATACGATATTTCTACAACAGAATATTATTCAGCCACAAAAAAGGACAACATCCTGCCATTTGTGACAATATGGATGGACCTTGAGCATGTTATGCTAAGTGAGATAGGTCAGAAAGAGAAAGACAAGTACTGTATGATCATTTATTTGTAGAACCTAAAGAAGTCAAACCTGTAAAAAACAGTAAAATGGCAGTTACCCGAGGAAAAGATTTACGGTTTCTAAAGGTACAAACTGGTAACAAGCAGTAAGTGAGCCTTAAGTATAATGAATTTAGACAAGAGTACTGTGCTATAACTATGTAATGTAATAAATATCACAACAATGGCAATTGTATTACACTATATAAATGTGTGAAATTAACCACTATCCAGCTTAAACTTACACAATGTTACATATCAAATTTATACAACAAAAAAAGATATGGTACTAAGTAAAAAAAGCCAAGTTATAGAATACGGTAAGGCAGTATGTCATCTTTTATTCAAATGGGAGGAATAAAAAATTGATAATCATATTTGCTTATATTTGCAATGCAGAAATACTGGAAGGATCAACAACAAACTGAAATATATGGCTGCTTTAGCATTAAGTGGACAAAATGAATAGAAGCAAGATGTCTCAATATATGCTCATTGTGTTACTGTTTGTATTAGTTTGATTTTACATCCCTAAAAATGTTTACTTGGTCAAAAATATTAATTACAAAATAAAATCCACCCCTTTATGGATTAAAAAATTAAAATCACACGCACAACTACCACCTACAAAAACAAATGATAAACATAGTCCACTGAAGAATGATGAATTGAAAAGATATTTGAAATAGTTCTTAGTCCTTTCTGTTCAACCAGAAAAGATAACAACCCAAAGAAAAAGTGGGGAAAGGTAACGCACAATTTGCAGAGAAAGAACTACAGACCACTAAACAGTAACACAATGGAACGGTGTTCGTATGCACGTACAGCGAAAAGCAAACAGAAGACCACAGTGAAACACCACTCCCACCTCTCCGACAGGCACAGGGAAACAGTCACTCTCACGTACTTGCGGTGAGACTGACTAGGAACTGGTGGAGCTTGGCAATCTTTACGAAAAGGTAAAGCACCTGGAGCCTCCAACCTGGTAACAGCTAGTCAGTTACCCCGCGGACACAGCTGCACGAGCCCGCCACGATGTCTGCTCAAGGGCAGTGCTTGCAGCGCTGTTTTTAATAACGAAGACAGACAATCCAAGTGCGCCTCACCGAGGGCCCCAGTGAGTAAATTACAGCGCAGCCACATAATGCAACATAGTGCCCAGGCTGGAAAAGAATGAGTTCACCTGTCAGTGCCAGTCCAGAAAGACACCAAGATGCGGTGCGGGCTGAAGAAAGCAAGGCCCAGAGAAACACCTGGAGCAGGCGCACATGTAAAATGTGAGGGCCTGGCGGTGCAGGGACAGAGAGGCCCCTCCGACTTCTGTTTGGATACATTTTCTTCCACGTTTTAGACTTTTTTGCTCCGTTTGAATTCTATGAATTTTTTAAACCAAGTATTTAAAATATATTTTGGCAACTGTGTGCCAAGTATCTACAGAAGAAAGTAGCTTCTCTATCAAATCAACATGGTTCCCCAATCTTTCGGTGCCACAACAGCGATGAGGGGGACAAAGACAGCCCTGACTGGCGACGGGAAACCTGCCACACTCTGGCACCTCACCTCCCGCTGCACTTTGAAGTTCACGAGACATGGGGTACAGGTAGGTCGGGTGCCTGTTTCTGTGAGTGTCTCTGTGTGTACTAATACTACCACATAATCAGAGCTACAACCACACGTGGCCCTGGAGACACAACCGCAGGTCTGGATTCACCACCGACAAATGACTCAGCCTAGAGCAGATCACTTAACTGGTTACTCTGCACCTCAGTTTCCCCATCTGAAGACAACTGTGTATGTGGCAGGGGAGGCTACTGGACAATTCTAAAACTGTATGATCTGAACTTAAAAGTACTACAACCTCTGCATCGCTGTTTAGAAAAGACTCATTGATAATTTGGAAAGTAGCAGTCACACCCCAGCTGCTCGTGTGCAGTCTGCCCAGGACCTCAACACACAGACATAAAATACTGCACACCAAAACAAAGCCGGCTTAGCTAGATCTCTAGAGGCTGGGGGAAAAAATCCATTGATGGTGTCTGCTAATGTCAAACCAAAAGAATAGAGTTCATGTTGTTAAACTCATAAAATGAAAATATTTGAGATTTCAGCCCTAGTTTTTATTTTTTCCCAATGGCATATGCACAGAAAGTCCCCGTTACCCACTTCACTGCTGTTCTGTCCACCTGGGCCCGCCAGCCACGCTGTGCTGACTCTGAGATCGGCAGCGCTGCCGTGACGGGAACACTAACGTTCAGAAATGTTCTGTGGTCCAACTTTCGGGCAAGCAGGGAAACACAGCTTTGGAAATTCAAACTTGACGCTACAGTGGAAGCTAGGGGCATGAGGTACGAGTCTAGGACACCCGTGGCCGCCGAAACCGCCATCCCTGCAGCGTGCACTGTCGAGTGTTTCTGCCGTGGACGGCTCTCACCTCTGTCTGCAGCCCACAGGTGCTCGCACACAAAAGTCAGCCCCAGGGAGACAACGTAGCACCACAAACGATCTTGTATGGTGTGTCAGAGCCAGGAAAAGGGAGGTGCTGACTTTTTTTTCTATTTCCGTATCTGTCAATAGATTATCTATATCTACCCCTCTTCACCGTTCCCTTTGGACTAGGCGGAAACTAAAGGAAAAGTAGGCCAAGTATATTTAATATTTTACACCAAACAAGTTATTTGCTTAAGATGGCTTGGCCAGCCTCGAGTCTGGCACTCGCACGCAGCCCGACAGTTCCAGTAGGAGTTAAATACCAGTTTTAATGGGTGCTGTGTTCCAATGCCGGCTAATGCATGGAGGGTGACTGGCCAACTTCTTCACAAAAAGGCGTGTGTGTGTGTGTGTGTGTGTGTGTGTGTGTACATGCATGTGTGCCCACATGTACATATGGAGGGATTACAGGGGGGAGCCGGCCACAGCTGCTTAATTTCTGTAAAGCCTTTTTTTTCCCTTAACAGAGAGGAGGGTTGCGGTTACTTACCATCCTCATAAGCCGCCACCGCCAGCGCGCCGTTTACCCTCACAAAGGAGACATATGGCCGCATGCCAGGCTCGTCCTCCTCGTTCTCCGAGTCCAGGAAGGGGGCCATGTAGTCCCAGGTGCGGGTGTCCCACACCCGCACGTCCCCTGATGTGTATCTGGAAAAGAAGGACACAGTTGGTTCCAAGTGGGGACGGAAGAGCAGGGCCCAGTGGAGAAGATGGGGGGAGACTCAGAACAACAGAGGGGCACGGCCCAGTGGGTGTGGAGCCCCCTGCCACACTGGTGAGTGACCCCGCCAGGAGAAGAGGTCAGCCGGGCAGCGTGCACCTTTCGTGTTCTCACAGCACAATGCTGACACCCCAGAAGAGAGCACTAAACTACAGACACTTGGGTGTCGAGATCCCCTTGTTTTTCCCTTTACACTATTATAACCCACCTGCTGCCATAAGTTCTCCCACTAAAGAGATCACTAGCAGAAATTTGCAGAAGCCGCAGTATTTACATACATAAACACACAAGAAAGACAGGGAGAGAGGAGAGGGGGAGGAAGGGAGAGGGGCAGAGAGAGCGAGCGACCAAGGACTAATGGCCTTACAGGCCCAAGCTCTCTAATACCTCATCCATGCATCAGATTTGACTGATTAAAGTCCCTAAAGACTAATTGATTTGCTGAAACAATTAAGTCTTGCCTTTAGCAGCCAGACAATGCTGCCTTCTCATGAAAAGCCCTTGCTGAAACGCACTCCCAGTGTTGCCCACTTAGAAAATAGGAGCCCTCACTCTGCCATTATTGCTGCCACTCCAACAAATGACGCTCTCCATCAACGCTGAGGCAGGGCCAGGACCGGCTCAGACTCGAGGCCCCTAGGAAAAATGGACTGGCCGGCTGAGGAGGCGGTGTGCTGCCTGCCACTGGGGTATTTGCGCTGAGGTCCTCACATCTGCTACGGAGGGCTCAAGTCAACACGTAAATCAACTGTGGGGAAGCGTGTTAGAGCTATTTTACGAGAGTCTCAAGATGTACTCACACAAACACCAAGACAGACAGACCAGTAAAGGGGTCCGCAGTCCTCCTGAGGCCCAGGACACTGCTCTCTCGGGGTTTCTTTGATCCCACCTTAAAGCACAGCGTCGAACAAGATAACCTCTGAGATTCATTTATTACTGAAATCTATGGCATGGTTCCTTATGAAGCAGTTATAGATCAATTTCTCACATGAGATTTCTTAATAGAGAAACTACGAATACTCTGATTCGGGAGTGCTTCGTTTACTAAATGTACTAAGCAGCCTTTCTCTCCAATTGTTAGCTGACAGTAAATACTTGCCTCCTGTAATTCACAGGTCATTCTGTACAAATCCTCCAGGCTGGAGGCTCTCTCCCTGCAGGCAGCAGCTGAGAGCCATGTCAGAACCACGTGCTTTCTAAGCCTGGACTGACAAGCCTCTGCGTGACCACTGGTCCTCCAGGGAACAAACGCTCACGAGCAAGGGTGGCCAGCACGCGGCTGCCGGCTCCCAGGCCCCGCGGGCTGCGTTCCAGATGGCCGTTCCCACCGAGGGCCCTGGGCGAGCACACGTACCCCACTGCGCCAGCACTTGCAGGCGCACCCTGATGTCCCAAACATGATGCAGGTGATCCCTGGTAAGGCCACTGGCTTAGCTGGAGACACTGAGCAGAGAAGACACGTGCAGGCTTCTAGACTGCGTAGATTCTTAAGGTTAAATTTGAAGTGAAAGGAACAAGCCAATTCAGGGAGGAAAAGTGAAAAGCATGGTTGTGTCTTTCAGAAATTCAGAGAAGGTGAGTGAAAGAAAAAGAAAGGGAATTTTGGGGGTCAGAGACCTAAGACATTTGGAGAAAAAGCAGTGCACAGACCAGGAAAATGTACTTCCTTTCCATTGGGCTCAGTCATTGCCTTTTATTACCTGCAAACAGGACCACGCCAGTGGTCTTTAAGTGGTCCATGGTGGCAGCCCTTAGGGGCAACAGTGGGGTGGGGGGGCAGAGGAGAGAATTTCGGTGGCCGAGCTCCACCCCACCCCCAGTCCCCTTTACACAATGAGTTCCCAGGTAAAGCAACACCACCGCACAAAATGTGGGAAACTGCCGAACCACACACTAGTGAACTGAAGTGCTACGTGTCGCTCGCCGGCATTGCTTGAGGAACAGGAGGGTGCAGAGATGCCACAGCAAAGAGCACTGCAGTCATCTCTATCAGGCTCCTGACGAGCCTCTTCGGCCACGAAGCTGCACCTTCAGGTGCCCAAAGCTAAATGTACGCGCTCCTCAAAACGCTCAGCTCACCCCCAGACTAGCCTGCTGCTGATTTCCTTATTTTTGCCAGTGGGGTTTCTGTTTTTTGCCCCCCGCCGGCACTGCTGTACACGTTTAAATCACCGTGCCTTCTCTTTTCTCACTCCCAGGAACGGCCCTGGAGTCTAAACCCCCCAGCCCCTCACGGCCACACTGCAGCAGCCCTGCTACTTCTGAGCCTCTCCCACTGCCAGTCAACCCTGCACGAGCCGACTCCTCAAAAACACCTGACTCCACGAATCACCCTCCCTTTCTCCCTTCCTCTCCACACTACGCCATGATCTACACCATGAGAGCAGCCTAGACTTACTCTCGTGGCAAGTGTGTGTGTGTGTGTGTGTGTGAGAGAGAGAGAGAGAGAGATATCATCTGGCTGTTCAACTGTTTATCTCCCCTGCAAACCTGTAAGCTTCTGCGGTTGGGGCTGGGTCTTGCTTGCAGCTGTGGATCCAGTGACTCGAACACTCAGACTGGAAGAGCACTGGACACCTGGGAAGCCCTCTGTAAACACAACACTTAGGCCCGGACACCTTATGGAATGAAGGTTTAAGTGCTAGCCTAGCACTAAGAACACTCCACAGACCAGTGTCCACGCCTCTTCCCAGCCTCATTTACTCTTCCTTAGCATGAGCCTGCCCCCAGATAGGCCTGCCATTCACTAGCTTCCAAACACTCTCGCCTCTGGACCTCGGCACACAGCATCCACCTTTTTGGAACACCTTCCCTCCCCCACCACCCAGCCCAGTGGGTGTCAACCTTGACTGCACATTACAGAATCACCTGGGATGCTTTTAAGACTCCCAATATCCAAGCACACCCCAGGTCAATTAAATCTGACTCTCTGGGGGTGGACCAGGCATCCACGTTTCCAGTGTGCAGCAAAGGTTGAGAACCTCCAACCTAACCCAAGCCTACCAACTCCTCGGGTCCAGCAAAGGCCCTCCTCCTCCATGAAGCCTTCTTGGACTCAATTACTATACCCCCATCTGAAGAAATGGCATTCACTGCTAAGTGTGATGTCCCTTCAATCTGACTATAAAGTCCTCGTGAAGGCTATATCTCAAGGCCATAGCCTCCGCCACAGAGCCTGGTGCACAACTAATAATAAATAAATGGTGATTGAAAGGGGATATCCACAAGTAACAACTCAAGTGGTCTGAGTGGCACCTCCTTTCATATCTACTGCCCATATCCCAGAGCTAATGGTCAGAGAAACACCCAGAACACGCACACCAATATGCATTAGACTTCTTGTATGTATTTCCAAACTGATGAAAATATCTCAATAAGCCCTGGCTGGTGTGACTCAGTGGACTGAATGCAGCCTGCAATCTGAAAGGTCGCCAGTTCAATTCCCAGTCATGACCAGGTTTTGGGCCAGGTTCCCAGTAGGGGGTGTGTGAGAGGCGACAGACCCATGTATCTCTCACACATTGACGGTAGTCTCTCTCTCTCTCTCTTTCTCCCTCTATTCCCCTCTCTTTAAAAGTAAATAAATAAAATCTTTAAAATAAAATATCTCAAACACAGTATATGCTAAATTATCTCAGTAAACATGAAATTTTCCATAGATAACCATTTAAATTAACTCTATTCTCATGGCCAAAGAGCATGATAACACAAACGTTTTGCTGCCAAGTGACTCAGGAAACAAGCTATAAGAGACTTTATGTCTCTTTTAGGATGAGAACAGAGAATAAATAGCCTATTTCAGCAGGTACTGCGTGATGACTCAGCTCTAGGTTCTAAAACCTAACACAGTGAAAGCAACCATAGCGGCGGCAGTCTAACTCAACACTGAAGAAACAGATCTTTGCGCAAGGTAAAGCATTTGCTGGGGCAGAGTGGCCTGGACCAAAACCCTAAACGCGATCTAAAAGCACTTAACCAGCCTTGGCTGGGAGAGGCAAGAACAGACAGCAAAGCGAGGTAGGGAAAGAGGTTGATTTTTCTCCAGAGCTCCAGATGTCTTTATCGCTGCCTAATGACAATTACACTCAACCAATTAAGACACCACTATGACAGTTGCATTGTCAGTGAGCCTTTGGACCCCAATGTTGATGGCTCTCTAATTAGTGCCTGCGCAAAGTACAACTGCAACTAATATGTGAGCTGATGTAAGAACCTAAAGAAAAACTGAAGAGGCAGCCTCTTCCAAACGAGGACAGATGTCCCAGCCCATGGCACGGGCCATGGAACTATATGCCTTCTCCATCGCTTTTTACATTTGGCAAGGCTGAGCTTACCTCCAAATAAATAGGTCAGAGACCACAGCTGACTTTCTGTTGAAAGAATGGGAATAGAGCCTCTCTAGAGCTCAGCACACCAGAGCAACTGCCAACTTAAAATGATTTATCACCAAAAAGCTTTCATTAACTAGCGTTTCCAATAAACAGGCTACTGACTTGGACTAAAAGACCAGAAGAAAAGGAAGACATACAGCTAAAAACAACCTTCAGCCTTTCTTCTCGAGGTACAAATGCCTGGCCAGGGTGGAAGAGGTGGGGGTGTGGCTCCGTTTGGCTGCCAGGTGCCAGTGCTTCTTCGCTAAAAACAATTTTTTAAGGCTGTTTGTAATAACTGGGGGGTTGTTTGATTTAAGAGTGCTGGAAGTAAGGTTAAGTGACTTACCCAAGGTCACAAGAAACATTTTAGCAGCACAGCTGGCTGGGATCACAACGGGTTCTAGGGCTTTTTTCAATCTGCCGCTCAGCCAATGAGCCACTTTAGCTCCTCAGATGACAGTGTCTTTAAACAAATACATCTTTTAAGAGCCATCCCCATTTGAGTGCAATATGAGGAGTTTATTGTTTTCAACAGTGTGACTCAGGCTTGCAGGACACAGCCCCTGCCGACCCTACCCGTCCATTCATGCTACCGTTCCATCTCAGCTGGAAGGCAAGAAGCCAACGACGACAGAAAGCTCAGGACGCTAGAAGAAGTGCAGCTGGCAGATGCAGTGGCGCCTCCCACACCTGCTGCACAGGTGAGGCAGGAAGACACAGGGGGCGGAAGGTAAAACCTCGCCCCATGGGCCATACTCAGGCAGCCACCCCCTCACGAAGTCACGATTTTACTCTGCCCAGGTACTCACAGCAGCCAAAAGGAGCCTTGGTATGGGGCCTCGGTCGGGAACAGCAAAATGGTTTCATTTGTGTGTCAAATCCAATAAATTGGTAGTGGCTGCCTCCAGGCCTGTGCTGAGAAGGAATCCGAAGCCGTATTCCAGCCAGATCACCAGAACGGTGATGCTGTCAGGGGTTCCCAACGCCCAGCGTCGGGTTGCAGGGAGGAGTGGCAGCACAAGTACAAGTTACCTGCGTCCCTGCCCCACCCTAAACTCTGCCTGGCTGACCGGACTCAGCTGCGAAGTCACTTCCCAGGAGGAACCCAGGCTGACACTGAGCCTGTACAAGGTGCCTCTCCAGCGTGTGCTGGTGCCCTCCTCGAGGTCCCCATGCCGTTCTGTAACCGCCCATCACCGTGTCCCTCAGTCCGCTGTGCGCAAGAGCAGCGTCTGCAGCACTCGCCTGTGCTTGCCAATGTTGAATGAATGCATCTCCTGACTTAAACTCACAAGATGAAGTGGTTTAAAGCCTACAGAGCAATTAGGCAGAGGCCCCTAAAAAGTCCAGCACCCACGTTTCAAGAAACATTTATTTACTCCCTTAACATGCGGAGGCTCTAAGAACTATTTACAGACTCCATACTTTCATTACTAATACCAAAAATTACAAATCAATGAAATTAAGAGTATTTACTGTTTTCTATGAAACATGATTGTGTTGTATTATGCAATTAACAAAATGAACTCAATCCCAAAGTGCAGTCTTTTTGTGGAAATGCACTCCTACAAACATCAAGTGCAGCTTAAGACGCATCAATTGAAAAATAATGAACATCTTAATGGACCTTACGAGATACATGCACTACACACTTAAAACTGCTTTCCATACATCTTGGTTAATCACAATCAATAGAGGCCGAGTCAATGATGATTATGCAGAGCTGCTGTGGCTGTGGCCCTGCCCATTATTCCTTGGAGAACCAGAGATGGATATATGCAGCCGTGAGTTCACCAGTATTTATTTATTAAGGGTATTCTTCAGCTCCTTCATTAAGGACGAAATAGATGTAATGCTCTCCTCTCATCTCTTATCAATATCTTACCTCAGACTTATTTACCAGAAGAGCATGTGTACCTCACAGCAGAAAATAAATAAAAGTATTTTACAAAGAAGTCCCTAACGGGTAATGACCAAATTCCTTATGGGAAACAGCCCGATGTCATAATAAGCACAAGCACAAAATCAATATGAAGCGAGGTTGAAAGGGAAACTGCCAAGAGAAAAAGATCTTTTTTAAAAAGAGGAAAGAGACAGAAAGTATGGCCTTAGTAAGTATAAATGCGGGTGACATCTGTCTAACTCAGCTTGCATCACCAGTTTGTATTTAAAAAGCAGCTCTTATCTGAACAGCCTCTGAACAGTCCTGGGCATGACCCACTTTGTACGCACCCCCGCAAAACCAGAGAGTATTTAAAACACCGTTCTGGGGGCTTCAGCTCCTGGCTAGAAACTACTGAAGTCCAGGGCAAAGACACACCATTTCAGATCAAAGCCATATTTCGGCCTGGTACATGGTCAATACAAAGGCACCTTTTCAATTACTGAAGAAACTGGAGAAAAATGGCTAAAAGTGAGGTATTCCAAGTCCTCTTAGATGCACCCGTGTTTGAACTGGTATTTCTAACGGTTCTAATTACAAACAATAACAACGCGCACTGTAAGTGCTGCTAGGCAAACTGAACCAACCGGATACTCAGAATTCAAATTTTCATATATAAACTGGAAGCTCCAAATTGTGCCTCGTGTCCGCGGAGGACTGGGAACCCCCTCGACTCTGATGTCTGGGTTGTGCAGACAGACAGACAGAGTACAAGTGAAAGCCAGAACGACAGCCAGAGGTCGCCTGGCTGCCGAGAGAGCTGTCACAGTTGTGCCGTGGGTCTGCTGGGACACGTGTGCCTCATGGGGAATGGAGACGGATGAAAACGCATGAGACCCAATGGGACAACTGAATGTTTTTTGCAACAGAAGAGCGCTAATATTTTGCAACATTAAATTATACGCTTTCCCTGCAGCCACACTTGGCAGAGGGGAAACTGGGATACAGTCACTACTCCTGTAAAGGCGGGGACCACACCCTAAAAAGGGTTTCCTAAAAAGGTTCACATCAAAGGGAAACAAGGGAGAGAAACCTCAGCACAAGGAGGGTGCCTGATATTCTCTTAAACCAAAAGCAGGGGAAGTAAACCGGTCCTGTAATGTAAACAGAAAAGTGTGCTTCCTTATGCAAACTGACATGCTTCGGACTTAGGAGTCCTGAGCAAGAGTGAGGAGGGAATCCACTGCAAAACACTGCCATGCTCCTGGGCATCTGGTAAAAGCTCCTGGTGAGCTCACAGCTTAACGGTGAGCCCACTGGCACAAGGCCTCCGGTGCGCCCCGGGTTGACTTTCTCCTGTAGTTGCACCTGCAATGCGCTCCTTCACTAGGTGGCAGTAAAGCAAACAAACTTCTGGCAACTTATACCTAGACCTGCATGCATCTCAGGTTTTATAATGGGACCTTTCTGAACTCATGATGTCATCTGTTTCAGCTCTCTTCCACAGTGCAACGGGGGAGCAAGAGAACAGTCTGGGCACCAAGAAACGGGTCGGGTGCCTTCATTTCCTCGTCTCTTCTGCTCTTTTTCCTCAATGATAAACATAATTTGAAAAACATTCTAAAATTCTCAGGGCTGTCACCACAAAACCCAAAATAAAATAAACAAACAAAATCCACACTTTCTAATCACTTATTACCAACGAACTTCCTAGATAACATCCTCTTTCCTAAGGACAAGGAAGGCACAAACTGAGCCTCGGTATATTTCAGCAGCGACACCAGATTCCAGAGACGATGCAGTCAGAGGCTGAGCTCGGCAACAGACCGGTGGCTTATTGTGTAAGAGATTGATGGCTTCAGAACACAGATTTTTCTCAAGTTAAAGAAATGGGAAATTTTAGCTGGAATTCAAAGTAAAGGCTGAGTTTGAATGACTTAGTCACAGTTGAAGGAACTTCACTTACCTAACCAGCAAAGAAAACAGCTGGCGCAGGTACTTCCCGGGAACCTGCATGTCACCGCTGAGGGACCAAGCGAGAACACGGGAAGGCCGACAAAGGGCCAGAGCAGGAGGTGGGCCGGTCAGAGACGCGGTGGGATGACCAGAGAGTGCAGAGTCTCCCAAGAGTGAGTTTCCCTCCCATCCACACACCCCGCGGGGCGTCCTGGGTGCTGGGCCGGGTGCGAGGCTCCGGGGGCACAAAGACGCTCAGCACAGGTCTCTGCATTTTAGGGGAGGTCCAGTCAGTAAGATCAATCAGTGCCAAGAGGCCAAGGGCATGTGGCCACGTGTGACCTGTGAGTGTGGCTCAGTGGCGGGGCTGGGCTGGAGGCCAGACTTCAGGGATATAAGACTGGATAGTGAAAAAGTGGTGTGTGCTCTGGTCATTTACGGTATTGACAGAAAGGCGGTTTAAGCAGGGAAGCAGGCTTGAGAGATGGTTTGAGAGACTTCAGACCAAAAGGTTAAATTAGAAAGAAGTTGAGTGTTATGAGGTAATTTAAAATAATGTAACCTTGCCCTGGCTGGTGTAGCTCAGTGGACTGAGCGCGGGCTGGGAACCAAAGGGTCCCGGTTCGATTCCCAGTCAGGGCACATGCCTGGGTTGCAGGCCAGGTCCCCAGTGAGGGCCATGTGAGAGGCAACCATACATTACTGTTTCTCTCCCTCCCTTCCCCTCTCTCTAAAAATAAATAAATAAAGTATTTAAAAAATATATTAAAAAATAAAGAAATAAAATCAAATAATGTAACCTGGAAAGTCTAAAAATTCATTCTTCTAAATCCACTGATTTCACTTATGGGCCTTAGCCTAGAAAAACAAGGAGACCAGGGAGGACAACGGAAGAACTTTAATCTTTTAGTCTACACACTTTATGGAATTCAAAGTTTCTATAATAAACCTGTTTTATAGCTTTTAAATAACGAGGATTTATAGCACTAAAAAGGGGAAAACACTACAAATCTCTATACAGAAAATATGCCTATTATATGACAAAAAATGACTTTAATGTCCAGTACTAGGGAAATGAGTAAAAAAATTAGGATATAATTATATCCTGGGAGCTTTTACAACAAATCAAAGAATGTAATGACAAGTATGTAATAACATGAAAAAAACTTCATCAGCTTAGTAAGAGCGAAAAAAAGGCCAAGAATGTAATGTAGGCTGTGATTATGTTATGTAAAAGTATGTATTAAAAAGCCTACTGAAAAATAACCCCCACACACCTAAAACTTAACAGACTGTGTTAGCATGCAAAGATTTAGGTGGCTTTCTCTTCTCCACTAACAGTTTTGCAAAAACATGATTTTATCATTGCTTTTATTTTTTTTTTAAGATTTTATTTATTTATTTTTAAAGAGAGGGGAAGGAAGGGAGAAAGACAGAGAGGGAAACATCAGTGCGCGGTTGCCCTCACACGTCCCCACTGGGGACCTGGTCCACAACCCAGGCATGTGCCCTGACTGGGAATCGAACCAGTGACCCTTTGGTTTGCAGGCCGACACTCAATCCACTGAGCCACACCAGCCAGGGCTGCTGCTTTTATTTTTAAGAGAAAAGATGCCACAAAATAAAAACCAAAATGACACTATCATAGGCAAGCGATCGGAGTGGCGGTGCAGGTTGGAGAAGGCAGCCCTGTGCGTGTGGACCTGCAGGGGGCAGCCCCGCGGGGCAGGCGCCCGGCCCGGCTCATCGGCCCTCTCAGTGCCTCGGCCACCTCACACACAAATGAGGGTTTGGGAATAGCTCACCTCTGAAGCGCTTCCAGGTTTAACACTGTATGATTTTAAGTTGAAGAAACTAAGACATCAGAGAACAGGCAAGAGAAATCAGGACTCTCTCCAATCCCCACACGGTGTAGAAAACAGGCTGGGGGAGGGACAGTCTGTTCATTAAGCCTTAATGCGTACTTCAGGCAAGACGGCGTGCAAGCACTGCGGGCACTTAGTGAAATACCACACCCCTCCTCCAGGTTCAAAAGACGCTCACAGACTGGATAAATACACAGCTGTAAAGTGAAAACGACAACGTAAAACAAAAGTGCTCGGGGAAACTGAAGCCACGTGGCCGGCTGCTCTATAAGCCGCGGGACCGCATCTCCAGGAGCCAGGAGAGGGCAGGAGTGGGGTGGGGAGGGGCCACAGGCGGCAGCGCTATGACACCTGCAGGAGGGGACCAGACTCGAGGCCCATTAAAGAGTGGGGACCAGGTTTCTCTTGGGGCTGATGCAAATGTCTGCACAGACAATGGTAGATGTTTACACAACCTTGTAAATACACCCCAGATCACTGACATACAGTTTAAAAGGCTGAATTTTATGGTATGGAAATTACATTTCCATTTTTAAAAAGATAGGGTCAGAAGTAACTAATTGAAAAGTGTGGAATAATCCAAAGGTGCACTGAGTAATGAGGATACAGTAAGTTGAAAACAAATTCCAAAGGACTTAGAATGTCAGGAAAAGGTGACTAGAAATCATCATCCACGAGACAGTAAGAGAAGCAAAGACTGAGGAACCAAAACGTGAAGGATCAAAGCTTTGTGTGTGTTTCCGCTGCTGGAAAAATAGGCCTCGAGTAAGTAAAGCAGGGGCCAGGTCCCACTCACCTGATAGGTACTCGAGTACCTCTGGTGAGTTTAGGAGCGAGCGAGCGACCGTCTGAAGGTTACTCTGGGTATGTGTGAAAAGAATAAGGAAGAACCAAGACTGGGTCAGTTAAGTCTAATCGAATGAAAATGAGTCGAAGCCTAACAGCATGACTCCACACCAGGAACATTTACACGCAGGATTGAAAGCATGGAAAGAGGTAAGAGATTTGCCAAGAGTCTTTGCTCTCTGTCAGTTATATAACATATATTTAATAGGTTTAAATGCAAAAATGCTATATAGTTTAGCTCTAGCTATACGAACTAGATTCCACTTGTCTACAAAGAGAGAGAGAGAGAAAGGAAGGGGAAAAAAAAGAAACACAAGATGAGCAGACGAGAAAGAAACGATGAGGTGGTCACTGTCTCTTTAAGAGGCTCCTTGGAGATACATAACTGGAGAAAGCCTGGCGAATACAACATTGATTGGGAATGAGGTAACCACAAACACCGCTGTCTCAAATGAAAAGGGATTCAAGATCTGACCCAGAAAACAAGCATCGTAACCACCAGATAAAATTTTAATGATAAACACAAGATGCTCTACATACAAGCAAGATATGAAGTATCTGATGCTAGGCCATAAACGTAAGGTCCTCTTAGAAAGAGGAGCCGTGAGGAGCCTCTCTGGTCCACAGATCAAGTTTCATCTTATCGATCCACACGACTCTGCCACTGCTTTGCTCTGTGCAGGTCTAATCTGCAGGGCTGAGCAGGCCTCAGGGGAACAAAGAGGCAGGAAAGAAAGGACTGGCCCCAGCCTGCATTTTGTGAGGTCCACGTCCACATACGCAATTCATAACTGGCCTCCGAGATTCAAGTCTCCTTTATTTCTGATTTCTTTCATGACTCTCTCAGTCCAATCTCCACATTCGGTCCTCAAAGGTCCTATGACACACGAGGAGACCCCTTCAAGCTAGAATGACATCAGTTCCTTTCTCGGTTAACATGGAATCTCAGCACCTGACATTCCGCACCACGAGCTCTCAGGCCCGCGCCTGAGCAGTGAGGGCACAAGTCCAAAGCCACGCTGGTTGGACAGAACTCCAGATTTCTGGCCCATTAATCTTTCTAAAATAATAGTTCTATCGTGCTCTGAGGAAGAGCATTAGCCTCTAAATTGTGGCCAGCAAAACAAAAGTGTTCCTTATGGTGTACATCTGAAACTAATACAAAAGCACGCTGAATGTAAAGTGTAATTTAAAAAAATGTTTAATCGCACTTACAAAAATAAGAAAACTAAAAAAAACCCCTGTTCCTCTTGGGCATATCTTGTTTAAAGCAAAAAAGACTTTCTCATACGCACTGAATGCCAGAAAATATTAAAATAATCTGATTGCAATTTCAATTCAAGTGGTTCTCTTTAAGAAATGCTTCTTAAGGAAAAATTGTTTTTCTGTAAAGAAAAACTTGCGTACTACTAAGTTGTTAAGTCCGATGTTTGTTTTCATTTTCTTCGAGGGGGGAACCCCTCTCGGGTGGCTCGCTCCCACACCAGTCAAGTCTCAGAAGTTTAAGCAGCCTGTAGCATTAAGGATACAATTCGAGAATCTAGTCCAAGACATCTTCATCAAAAAAAAAAAACAACCCAGAATTGATCTTCTTATTACACATTACAGAAATACATAAACACATCTCTGTAGTAAAATATGAAGAATTCATGAAAGTGGTTTTTAGAACAGAAGCCAAAGAAATCCACGGAAGCTAAATTAAATTCCTTGGTCATAGAGACAAATAAAAAGCCTATTTCAGGTCAAGTTAACTGGCAAATACGTACTGTGTGGTGGGGAAAAAAGACTGTGTGTGGCCGCAGCCCTTCCTCAATAATAAAAGCTTCAGAACAAGAGAAGACCAAGACCTCTCTGTGCCAACGTTTATTACTCTTGCTTGACTTTTTTATGTCTTCATAAAATACAAACTGTTTGCCTCAATGAAAATCTAACATAAATGCCACAGGACTGATTTTAAAGCCAGGAAAGACATACTGAGACAAATGGATTACAGATCTGCTCTGTACCATTCGCTTCTCACCACGCACTCCGGCGTTCTCGAGCCCTGGGGGACACGGGCCACCCTCTCAAACACAGGTCACCTATCTGGGAGTGCGTGCTCTCAAGGACAGACAACGCCACCGGGACGTGAGGCGGTGTGTGCAGAGCGAAGTGAAGAGCTGTTCCGCTTACCCAGCAATGACAACGCCATCATGCGAGTGCACGTCACACAAAACCGCATCGGCAACGTGCTCCAGTTCACTCACGGCACCCTTGCGATTCTGCGTAAGGAAAAGGGGGTGCAGTTCACGTTATTCTTGGGACGGCCAGGGATATAGCCCATCAGCTTCACCTACACTCCACAGGGATATGCAGCAGGGGCTGTGTTCAAAGTTATCTGGACAGTCAAAAGGACAAAGATGACAACTAACACGCTGCCCTATTAGCACACACGAGTGACCACACATGCGCACGCGCACACACACACAGGACAAGCTCTGCACTGGGGGCCACGGCGTAGGAGAGGCTGCCCTGTGCTCAAGGGGACAGGAAGGCGGCCTATCCGCACTGGCAACTGCAGTGCGACAAGGCTGACAGCAGCAAGTACCTGAAGAAATGCATGAAGTGCATGAGAAAGTTCAGGTCAGAGAAGAGAAAGACTTTAATGATATTTTACCTGTTAACAGCCCGCAGAATAAAATGAACAAGTACACTCAAAGAGGAAAAAAATCAGGATGGGAAAGGAAGAAAAGTCACTGATCCGGAGTAAGAGGCCGGAGGTTCATGAAAGCGGTTCTTCAAGGAAACCCTAAAACCCACGACATTCGTCGCTCCAGAGGAGGCGGGAAGAAGGCGTGCCTTTCATTGTGTGCCCTTTTCTGACTTTCGAATGATGCATACCGTGGCATTTTATCGATCCAAATATACACATAAAATAATTATTTTTAAAATAAAAAGAAAGGGAACCTGAAAGACTATAAAGCATTTACATGCGAGATGCTGGGAAAGGCGGGAGAGTGAAGCCAAAAGGAAGCATGCACGAAGGTATTCAAGACCACCAAGCCGGCCGACATTCCCGCTTTGCCGGACTGGCCCACGGACTGGGAACCGTGTATGTGAGTGCTGCATACAGCTGGCAACACGCAGCAAGTGTTCAAAAATGGTAGCTACCCTTATTATTATATTATTAGGAGACGGCTGAGGACATCCATCCCATTAAAAACAACATCTGAGTAGCTGTATTCTAGGCACTGTGTAAGATAATCTGCATGATGATCTCACTTAAAGACCAAGTCCAAGGCTGAGGGACATCCAAGTGGAGCTGTCCTGCCAGTGGATGTATGGGAATGGAAGGGAAAGACTTGGGAGTCATCTGTGTGAGGGCCACAGCCCAAAGCACAAGAATAGCAGAGCTCTTTTGAGGGACAGGTGTTGAATGAAGAAGAGAGGGCCTGAGAGCAAAGCCTGCGTGCTTATGGCATTTACTAATTTCTGCCACGTGGCTTCCCCGCCCCGTCGCCACCCAGGGGCTGCAACCCCACAGCGGTCTTCTGGTCTTAGAGAAATCCTCGAAGGCCAGACAGAAAAGAGTTAATGCAAACACTAGGAAGAGGAATACTCCAGCCACCATGACCAGCTAATCAGATAATTTCCACGTTGGCTCTGAACCACAGGTTCAAGGAAGTTTGTGCACTCACAGCCCATCTCCTATGCAGCAATGCCTGAGGGCCCTGGGGCCCCTTCTCGGGTTTCCTAGACACTGACCTAGGGGATACCAAACCAAATCACCTGCCCGATCCATCCTGACGTCAACCACGAGTAGCACTGAACCACAGCGTCTGTGCGCAAAGGGCTGCGAGCTCTCCGGCCAACACTGCCTGAGCTCTGGGCCACGCTCTGCAGGAGCAGAATTAGACACGCAGCGTTAGACAACCACCGCCCCCCCCCCCACCACAGCCCCACGAGCAGGGCTGCTCTGAGCCCCACTGGAGAGAGGAGAACACAAAGGCACACAGAAGCAAAGTGACTTGCTCTGACACTGCCTTTCCTGTTTTGATAGGACTTTTTTGTTCTAGAATCACAATGAGAATCCCATCATTACAGCTCATGCAATGTTTGTTACTGAATATTTCACTTATGTAGTCCTCATTGGTATCACTATCCGAAAAGCAGGTCCAAGATACTCCAAAGAGAAGCCTCTCTCACATTCTGCCTGCGGTTTGACTCCAGTTCATTCTGTCAACAACCACTCACCAAACACAGGGCTTCGTGCTTGTTGGAGAAAAACAAATAGACGTTTGGTTAAATCGCATGTAACTTGTATACTGTCAGTAAGTGCCAGATGCTATGAGGTGGGTCTTTAAACCCCTTCACCTCTGCCACCCCCAGCCCAGAGGCGAGAAGATGTACGGCCACCTCCCTCGCTCTCTCCAATACCAAAGAGGAAACAAAAAAACGCAGCCACTGCTCTCTCAGGGTCTGACATCTCTGAATCGGAGCCCGGGCACATGGAGTATCTGCAGTTCTCGTGCTCACTGATCTCAAAAGCACCCCTTCTTCCCAACCCGAAACGCCCTAGGTAATGCCCACCTCTCAAGCTTACCTTAAATTACAGCCCCTCCGACCAGCATTAGACCCTGGCTTTCTGCCCTCCCCTCCCCTCACCTGTCTAAGCAGCTTCGCCAGCCCCTGAAGTCTGGCTCTCACTCACATCCCTCACACAGACCCTACTCAAACACACAGGCAAGAGGGCTACGGGTCCCCCATACACGTTCATTACCTGGTGAGGAGGCAAACTGTGGGTGGGGTGACTTTTAATTGACACTTAGTGGTGGCATCTTAACGGCCTGAGAAAGAATAGCTCTGCTCGTTCGCCTTAGAAAAGTGGTTCTCCGCCAGGAGCAATGTTGTCCCCAGGGGACATCTGAAGATGTCTGAAGACATTTTTGGTTGTCACAGCTGGGAGAGAAAGAGAATGCCCCTGGCACCTACTGGCTAGAGCCTATGGAGGCTGCTCAACGTGCTACAGGGCACAGGGCAGCCCTGGCTGCAGAGAACCACCTGCCCCCACGTCACTGACACGAGGGCTGAGGAACCCTGACTAGAGAACCGCCGCTCTTACTGACTTTGCTAGAAGCTGTGTGAGGTTGCCCAGGTCAAGAGTATCGGTCACTAATCATGTTACGAGGTGACTGGGGACAGACATGCACACAGGCAATATGTCACCATCAGTAATGAGCCAAAGCCTGTTCCTCTCCCAGTCTATCAGGACTGACCTTTGAGGGAGAGGAAAGCGCGTGGTTTTTCCCCTCCACACAACTGAACACCAGCTACGCGGTGGGGGGAACACAACCGCCACCCGGCTGTCTCGTCGTGCCTCCAGCAGCTTCATGTCACGCTGTTCTCGACACTTCCTTCCTACAGAAACACTGCGCTGTGAAATTCTTAGCTGTGATCTAATATTTCTGTAGAGATTCTGAAGTGATAAATGTGATGGAAGCAAGCCAGTAGGTTATGGGAGGGAAGAGAAGACAGTACTTAGAGACATTTAATAATCTCCCTTTTAACATTTACTGGAAATAGCCCCTCTTTTGTATTCAGGTGGTGCCTTTGCTTTCTTGGTCCATCCAGGGAGGTGGAGAAAGTGAGAGGGGCTGCACGGAGCACCATGTCAAAGATCCTGCCGATCAGAGGGAGGTGGCCAGCCTCCCTAACTCCCCTTCCTCCCCTGGAGAACAGCAGGACGCTCCCAAATAGTGTGGTTGGAACGGGGGCAGAGACTCCAAGGGCGAACAAAATGGGCAACAAGTCACCAACAGCTGAAGGTACGCTCACCATCCTCCTCTCCCTTTGCTTCTGGCAGTTAACCTCAGGCTGCAATTAGAAGGACTTGGTGATCAATCCCAGGCTTGGATTCCCGTGTCCTTGTAGGCTATTCTACAGGTAATGATATTGGCCACTGCCTACCTTCCAGTTGGTTCTTAACATGTGTTCCTTGGCTCGGCACTCTTGGAAGATGAGCTTCCAGCAAGAATAATCAGAGATGCTGCTCTCAGGAAGGTGCCCGTCCCGCTGGCACAGCCTGTACCACAGCACTTCGTCTTCGGCAATCACCTTCCACGTCTTGCTCACCTAAAACGGCAGAAGTGACACAAGTGTCGAATCCTGTAATTAGAGAAGGCCCTTGTCATCCAAAAATCAATCAACACCTTTATTATTGCCCTGGGTTTATGGCAGTATAAAATGTCTCATTAACAAAACACTCCGAGGTGGAAAAAAAAAACTCCAACAAGCAAATGTTTCCAGTTTTATCTTTCAAGATTGCAAAATTGTTGTATTATCATCTAATATCACATTTTAGACTACTTGGTTGAAGGATTATATAACATAGGAGAAAAATACACAAACACACAAAAGGCAAGAAATACATGCTGTGTCATGGTAATTGGTAGACAATCGCACACAGCTTGTCAGACCAAAGCCACTTTGCTCCCGCCGACAGGCCCTTGCAGTCCCATCTTACAGAGCTGGGGACCGGTGGCCTCTGAAATAGAAGCCATAATAAAATAAATATCCCTAACTTCAAATTTATGGTATGTGTGAAAGCTTAGATTTTAAGTGTGTACCTTAAAAAATATTTAACAGAAACTCAAGCTGTTAACCAGGACTTAAGATCTGATATAGAGAAATTAATGTTATGTCTGGACTGAATTTCAAATCCCAACGGTATCCAGAGGAAATGGCAGTTTTAGCTATTAGTGCTTTGTCTTCCAAGCCTAACTGAGGGGAACAATGAATTTACTTCATCACCTGATAATGTACAAAGTGGGGCAGACAGCAGAAGATGAAGTCCATGGGCAAGGTGAGAAACTGACCTAGCAGATCACCATGATCTTGGGCTGCCACGCATTCTGCTTGCAGCCCAATTCTAATAAAGTGAGAGTCGTGACCAATGGCTTCAGTTACCGGAGGTCCTTAACACTGCCGCGGGGCCATGTCAAGACATCAAGTACGCAGACGAGAAGAACGCACATGAGCCAGAGTAAGAGAGCGCACGCAGCACGCACGTGGCAGACGCTCCCTGCACACGGATGCCTCACTTAATGAAGAACTGATGCGGGTTAACTTTTGGAATTACAGAGTAAAGATCTCTGGAAATCTGCTCCTCCATAAAGGCAACAAAAATACTGCCAAAAATTGTCAAAAATCAACTTTTTCACAGCTCTGGAAATTGACTAAAAGCTTGCAACATTCTGAGGAGCGTTTATTGAAGAAAAAAGGCTGAATCTTGGTGAGAAGCATAACTTCTGTTTTGTTTGAATCTCACTAATTCCATCCTCCTCCTTCAGCTCCATGGTAGCCTTGAAGACCAACAGCCTTGCAGCTAGAGTAGCTGTAAAATCCAGGAGCCCAGCAGCCACTGGAGGGGCCAGGCAGGTTTCCAGTGCCCCAAAAGTACCATCCCCAGAGAACTGTCACCATTTGGCCTGTCTGGCAGCTTGCTGAAAAACTCTCTTCTGAAGGCCTGCCTTTATCTGGGCTGCCTCAGAGTGCACTCTGTCCTATCTCCAGGGCATTTGTCAAAAACAGTAAGGGACAACTGTTAAACATGGCAGCTGCCTAAGGTAGCATGACCAACTGGGGCTAAAAAGAGAAGGACCAGAAGACTTAGAAGGAAAATCTGGGGAATGGGGTGCCCGGAGCAGGCTTTGAAAGGCTCCAAGGTATTTCTGGGAACCACGAATGCCATGAGCACGGACAGAAATGTGTGTGTGCGCCCAGGAAAGCCCTGAGAAGGCCCGGATCTCTCGGCTCTCAAGCCCTGAGGCTCTACACAAGCAGGCGGTGAAGGCTAAAGCAGGCTGTGAACTGCCGGCACACTGAAGGCACGCCCCAAAGCACAGGGCAGCCTCCGCCAAGGCCGGGAAAGAAATGTGTTGGTTCAATGTACTTAAGGAAATCTCCGTCCAAACACTAGCTAACCACTAAGGTAACTGAGCAGAGACTTAGTCCAGAAAAGTCACTAAACAAACAGGAGCAATAACAAAAATATCATGTTAATGAACCCCGCAGAGGGGGCAGAATCTGAATTCCAGAGTGCCACATTATTTTAAAAGGCCGGTTCCTAACACAAAATGATGAGACACACAAGAAACAGGAAGGCGCGACCAATGTACAGAGAACGGAAAGCAGTCACTAGAAACTATCCCTGGGGAAGCCCAGATGTTATAAAATTACTAAACGAAGACTCTGCATTGGCCATTGTGTATGTTCAAAGTACTAAAGGAAAGCATGTCTGAAGAGTAAAGGAAGGTACGAGCACAATGTCTCACCTAGTGGAGAATATTGATACAGAGATAAATTATTTTTAAAAACGAAATAGAAATTTTAGAGTTGAGAGGCACAATAACTGGAATAAAAACTTCACTAGTGGGGTGCATAAACAGATTTGAGCTAGCAGAAGACTCTGGAAACTTAAGGTCGATTAAGATTATTCAGTCTGAGAAAGAAAAACACGAACGAAAAAATACACAAACACACAAACCAAACAATGAAGAAAACGACCACGCCTCGGAGACCTGAGGGCACCATGTGTGGGCCAACGGAAGCATTCTGAGAGCTCCAGAAGGGAAGGAGAGAGGTGCAGGGGTAGAAAGACCATCTGAAGAAATAATGATCGAAAGCTTTCCACATGCGATGAAAAACATTCATCTACACATCAAAAAATTCAACAAACTCCATGAAGGATTCACACCTAGACACATCACAGTCAAACTGCTGAAAGCTAAGGCAGAGCGAATCTTGAAAGCATCCGAGAAAAAAGACCCACTGCACGCAGGGATTCTGTACTTATCAGAAATCACGCGGTGGCCTATGCAAATTGCCGAAAGAAGAGGCTGCCAACCAATAACTGTCTATCCGGTCAAACTATCCTTCAAAAAGAAAAGACGAATGAAGTTATTCCGAAATAAACAAAAAATAATTCCTCACTAGTAGACCTGACCTGCAAGAAACACCGAAGGGAACCCTTTGGGCTGAAATGAAAGGACTTCAGACAGCGACTCTGCGCCGGAGGACATAAAACACACCAGTCAACATCGCTCCATAGGTCCATACAGGAGACAGTGTAAATGCATTTTTGCTTGCAACTCTTTTCTTGTGTCTGATGACACGGACAACTGCCTGAAGCATAAAACTGTGTTGACAGGCGTATAATGTATAAAAAGATGATGTATATGAAATGATAGCACAAAGGAGAAAGAGGGAACAAAGTTATATTGGAGCAGTTTTGGTATACTCTTGAAATTATAAATTGGTATTAATCCAAAGTAAAATTTTTTACAATGTTAATTGTAATCCCCAGGGCAACCACTAAGAAAACTCAGTAACTTTTTAAAATATGGTAAAAAAAACAACAACAACAAAGGAATTAAAATGGTGTGCTAGAAAAATGCCTTCGTAAAAGAAGAGAGTAGTACAGGAAAAGATGAACAAAAAGACAAGACGTACAGAAAACAAGTAGCAAATGGCAGGCATAAATGCTCCCTTATCAGTAACTACATTAAAGGTAAATTGAGTAAGTATTCCAATCAAAAGACAGACTGGCAAAACAAACAAACATGACATAGCTTACACCATCTCCGAGAGACGTACTGTAGATTCAAACACACGGGATGGAATCAAGGATGAAAAAGATACACCGCACAA
The DNA here is from genome assembly GCA_004026765.1 of Micronycteris hirsuta. NCBI lineage: Eukaryota > Metazoa > Chordata > Mammalia > Chiroptera > Phyllostomidae > Micronycteris > Micronycteris hirsuta. The sequence continues at coordinate 36,988 of PVJI01002295.1, read as the reverse complement.
ACAATGCCCAGAGGGGAGCTGTAACTGGTACACTAACACCACGTAAGACAAAACTTGTTACTAGAGACAGGGATATTTTTATAATGAGGGTGAGTCCAACAGGACGATACGGCAAGTACGAACTTAACATACATACTTAACAACAGAAGCCCAACACGCACAGATCAGAAACTGATAAATGTAAAGGAAAACATGGGCAGTTCCACACGATACCCGAGACTGCCCACTCCACCTTCAACAATGGACAGAATAACTAAGCGGAAGAGTATCAACAAGGAAAGGTCAGCCTCGGACAGCCCTGCAACCGGCTGCACGCACGCGACGCCCACAGCACGCTACCCAACGACAGTGCAGCCCCTTCTCCAGGGCCACGGAGCACGCTCCAGGACAGACCACGTGCTCGGACGTGAAACAAATCTCAGTACATGTAAACGGACTGAAATCATACAAAGCATGTTCTCTGACTCAGTAGAGTGAAATCAGAAATCAGTAACAGAAGTAAATTTGGGAAATTCACAAATGTGTGGAAATTAAACACCATACTCCCAAATAACCAACAGGTCAAAGAAATTGAGAGAGAAATTAGAACGTACTTGGAGATGACTGGAACAAAAATGGAACATCCAAAGCTTATGGGACAGAGTAAACACAGTGCTTCATGGGAAATTTATAGCTGTAAAATTCCCCATATTGAAAGAGATCTGAGATCAAAAAGCTGTCTCCCTTAAAAAACTAAAAGAGGAAACTAAACCCAAAGCAAGCAGAAGCAAATAAAGATTATAACAGAAATAAATGAAATCAAGAAAAATCAAGGAAATAAAATTGGTTCTTTGAAAAAATCAACAAAATTGACAAAACTTTACCCAGCCTAACCAAGGGAAAAAAGAGAAGACCCAAATTACTAACTTCAAGAATAAAAGAGAAGCCACCACTAAAACATAAAATATTGTAAGGGAATACTATGAACAATTATATGCCAACAAATTAGATAAGCTAGATGAAATGGTTACATTCCTAGAAAGACACAAACTACTGAAACCAACGGAAAAAAAAAAAACAGAAAATCTGAAATAGACCTGTAACAAGTAAAGACGTTTCATTGATAATTTTAAAACTTCACATAAAGAAAAGTCCAGGCCTAGATGGTTTCACTGGTGACTTCCACCAAATGTTTAAAAAGGAATTAATACCAAACATTCACAAGCTCTTCCAAAAAATAGAAGAGGGAACACTTTCCAACTCAGTCTAGGAGGCCAGTGTTACCCTGATACCAAAGCCAGACAAACACACCGCAAGAAAAGAAAACTACGAACCAACATCCCTTATGAATATACACAAAAATCTTCAACAAAGCCCTAGCGAACTGAATCCAGCAATATATGAAATACATGCCACTACCAAATACAATCTATCCCAGCATGCAAGGTTGGCTTAAAATATAAAAATCAATGTAATATATCATATTACTAGAATAAACGACATAAACCACATGAAGTTCTCATAGATTTTGTTAAAAGCTATAAAAATTTTAAAAACAGTAAGGGAGTTCTTTATATTCAAAATGATTCTACATGGTACCAAAAAATTCATAGCATGGCAAAGTTTCTTTACATAATAACTTCCCCAAAGAGTGATAAAGTGATTGGGATATCGTATATACATATATGTCTGATAACATTTTCAGAAACACGTTGTTATGATTGCCTCTGTTATTTGAGAAGCAGCGTGATGTCATAGAAAACCAGTTACACTTGTGGGGAAAAACCCAGCTTCCAGCGCCAGGTCTTTCACTAACCAGCTGTGTTATGAAGAAAAAGTCGCTGCGCCTCTCTGCACCCCTTTCCTCCTCTGAAATGGTGGGAGCTGGGGGCGTCAGATTCTACAACGTCCCTCACAACACTAAATTCTATGACCTTGGGGTCTTTGTTTCCTCTTTAAAATGTGAATAATCAGTCCTGGCTGGTGTGGCTCAGTGGATTGAGTGAGGGCCTTCAAACCAAAAGCTCGCCGGTTCGATTCCCACTCAGGACACATGCCTGGGTTGCAGGCCAGGTCCCCAGTAGGGGGCACGTGAGAGGCAACCACATATTGATGTTTCTCTCCCTCTCTTTCTCTCCACCCCCCTCTAAAAATAAATAAAATATTTCATTTTAATGTGAATAATCATACCCCCCCCCCAAAAGAACTATTGCGTAGCTCAAAGAACTCACACAGAAGCACTCTGCAAATGCCACACACCAGTGTAGACCACTGACAGCACTGCGGGACCCAAACGTCTTACTGTGAAATTACACATTTCCAAAGAGTACTTTAAAGAAGAAAGCCACGAGCTTCCTTACATTTTAAAAAAGAACTTTTATTAAATCTGTAATGGGTTTCTATTTGCTCCATGGCATGAGAAGCTACAATTTACAAAGTAAGAATTAGTCAGAATCCAAGAACTCAGCTTGTTTCAATCTCAAAATTTCTGATTTTCCATCAAAAGCAAACGATATTCAAGACAATCATTATCACATTACTTTATTCACCCAAAAGTAGGCCAGAGCAGGAACGACCGGCAGAACTCTGACGGCCCACGGGAGTGCCGGCTTCCTTAACCGCGCTGCTGCTGTGCGCGAGAGCGCGCAGCCTCTGGGTGGGTGTCCCGTCACCTGAGTCCCTTTCTCTGTCAGGCCTGCATGCTGTGCATGGAATTCACAGCACCAGAAGTTAGACCAGGTAGCATAAAGAAGTGCAAGGCTTCTGTCACTTTCCTGAACCCAAGTGTCACATTGGCTCAAGTCTTCAGTGGTTTAGAAACTAAAAACATAAGAGGGGCCTTGGAGACCACCTAGGCCCCTTTCCCCATCACAGGAGGCTCCTCACTGCATCCCTGGCTGGTGTGGGCTTCTGGGGAAGAGCTGATCTGCCAAAGCAGCCTGGTTCACTGCAGCTCTATTACAAAGTACTTCCTTCCACCCATTCGAAAACGGATTCCATTCCAACCGGGGCCCTGATTTTTGCCCTTTAAAAAAAATAAACCTACTCCCTCTTCCACCCGACAGCTCCTCAAATGGCTGAAGAAGGCCATCCCATTGCCCCGCAGTCATTTCTTCATGGATCTAAATACTGCCCACTTCCTTCAACTAACTGTCAGAGGACTAGTTCCCACCCCACCATTTCTGAATTACCCTCGTGTTTCTGCATCTACACTGCACCTCTTCAAACGTGGTACTCAGGACGAAACGATACCCCACATGTGGACTGTCAAGTGCCATGAATTGAAGGATTTTATCAGACACGAATTTGCTACTTCACTTCACAGCTACCAAACTAATGGTCCACCAAAGCTTCTGGAGTCTGTTTTATTAGATATTCAAGGCAAACAAACAGGTGTAAGGAATATTACAAAGACCCATGGACTCACCAGCCCACTTCAGAAATAAAACATCACAATACTAATGAAGCTGAGACTCCTATGCATCTCTGTGTTCACGTCCTCTTCCCCCCAATGGTAATCTCAATTTGGTGTTTATTGTTCTTTAGAGTCTTTTAAAACAAATTATAATTAAGTAAAAGAGTCCCCGTCTCTTACTTCCACAATATTTTTAAAACTAAATTCTAAATAAACTTTCTATCCATTTTAAAGTCCAGCTCATCGCACACGTACCCCCGCCCTGCATTTCACGTCATCTTTGCATCTCAGTTCTGCCATCCTTGGCATGAGCTACTTCTTCTCCCATACGTAGATCACCTGCAAAATACAGTCCATGGGCCTTCACGTCTTAATTATTAAAAAAAAAGGAAAGTTAACCAGGATGGGGCTGAGGACAGAGCCTGTGGCAAACCACTCTAGCGCCCCCCTCGCTGACGTGGATCCATTAAGCAGCCCACCCTGGCACGGCCACAACATCAATCACAAATCCACTTAACCACGCTGTCACCCCACACTTGTCCATCTTCGCCATGACGGTGTCAGGGAAACAGACCCTCACCCGATCACAAGTGGCCAGGCAATCGAGGACGGGGTAATGGCTCAACAATGCTGGCATTCCGGTTTTCACTAGACAGAACACCGTGGGTTTATTTTTGGCATGTCTGGTCCACAGCTGAGCCTGTCGTGACACTGGGTGGTGTCTGTCCATCTGTCTGTGCCAGAGGGAGTCTCAGCACTCGGCAATCATGAAGCGCGGAGGAGGCAAGACCAACATCAGCTGTGACTGAACCAGGCCACAACTCAAAGGGTTCCAGAGCAGGGTGCTCCTCTAACAGACCCCGGGATCGCAGGGTTAAAGAAGTGTGAGACAGAGGCCACCGCTCATGGGTCCGCAAAGGCAGAGACTGCTAACTAAACACAGGACAATGTACTCTGATCCTTGGAATACAGAAGGCGTTTTTGTAAAAACTGTAAGATGCAAAACTCAGTAGAATTTATGAGACATCAGTATGGGATGAAAGATGCGCCAAGGTGCTACGAGGTCACATAAATACAAGCCATGACATCATTGCAGAGACCGACACTTCCCCAGGCACGCTCCGCAAAACGACGGGTCCTCGGGGTGTTAATACGTCACTTCAATAGACTGACACATGTTACAGATCACTAAGGACACAGGAAACGCTTCATTCCCCAGACATACTTGGTTCCTGAACACTTCTTACAAGGAGTGTCTCCGAAGCCTAGTGCTCTGCGGAAGACACTTTAGGAAATACTGAAATGGGTCACTGGTCCATCAGTGAAGACATGTGTTGCGTGCTAACTACATGCTGAGCGCTAAGACTGGCAATTCTCACCCGCTTTCCACTTCAATCTGCCAAACTTATACATTTCCACATGAGTGACTTCCCGTGGGCCAGAGAGAAATGTTTGCTCTCCGCCTTTACAGTCGGGTTGAATCATAAGAGTGGCCCCAAGTAGGGAGCAATCTTCCTGATTTTGTAGTCCAAAAACCAGCTATGAGGCTGCATTTTGTCAGATGGAACCACTGAATCATCAGCATTTTAGGAGAATCAAAATCGGTGCTCAGTGATCACAAACTAGAAGATCCCAATTAAGACAGACATTCTGGGTAAGTTTTCATTGGGAACTAAACCATACAAAACTTCAACCACTTTAAAATGGAGACGCTTCGGAGATTTTCAAGAAGTCTCAAATATATCAGACCTTACCAACTTTGGAAGCTGAAAACAGATTTGTATTATCAGCTTCAAAGAAAACGCCAGGTCGTTTTAAATGGCACAATCTGAAATTTGTACAACAGGGGTATGGGATGGAAAACTAAGAACAAAAAGGGGATGTTTCGGTGCACCATCCCCACCACTAACCACTGAATCACAGGGCTTATGCTGGAGAAAATGATATTCAGGATAAGGTTTAAATCCTGGATAACAAACAATAAATCTCTTTGAGGGATTTGTAAAAGCTAGAGGTGAGAATTACTTCCAAAAAGGGATCAGTACTGCACCCACAATTAGGTATTAAACGTAGAAATGTGCCAACAATTTCTTTAGCAAACTATAAAAGGAGGGTGCCTTTTTTTTTTCTTCTCTTAAAGGAGAATAAAAATTATGGGCATTAAGAATTTCTTTTAATCCTGGAGGGAAAAAAATCAACAAGAAAAGACCTAGTTAAACTTTCACAAGTAAACTGTAAAGAGTCTCACCCAAATGAAATCTAATTGTTTGGATTTCTTAAGTTATATTAAATCTAGCAAGTTTACAAGCCTCAATTTTCCAAAGGCCCTAATGGTCTTTTTTTAATACACCAGGTTTGGAATGGCTCTGCCCAGTAAAAGCCCCACTGAGTGAGCCTCAGCTGCAAGAGTCTGCTAATAAAAGTGTCTCCAGCATTTTGCTTTATAGCACCACTGTGAATTGCAGCATTACAAAAAAAAAAAAAAGAAAGAAAAGAAAAAAAAAACCCTTGGCTCAAAAATTACCTTTATCAACTCCCCTGGATTAGGGTTACCCGTGAGGCCCACAGCAGGGGAAAGCGCCATTGTTCTGGTCACACTTTCACACACCAAGTCTGCTTGAGAAGGAACAGACTCATTATCTTAGCTTCCTTTCTTCCCAATCACTCTGAAACCCACTCACTTTTGCCCTTACCATGCCACTGAGTCTGGCCACGGTCACCAGTGACCTCCAAGTTGCCAAATCCATGGTCATCTCTCAGTCCTCCTCTTACTTGACTCAAGGCAGAGCGTCCCGCCTTTGATCACCCTCTTGCGCTTGAAAACTTCCACCCCTTGCTTCCAGGGTGCTATGTACTGTATTTTGCCACATATAATGCACACTCACATTTTTGTGCACATTATACACAGTATCATTATACCATTATACACATGGTATGCATTCATTATGCCATGTATAACGTGCATCCTTATTTTTCCCTCACAAATTTGGGCAAAAAAGCACACATTATACAAGGCAAAATACAGTACTCTGGGTTTTCTTTCTAGCTCACAGGCATCAGCTTCTCAGTCTTCTCATCTCCTCGGCCTCTGATCACTGCAGAGCACCAGGCTCAACCCCTGAGCCCCCTTCCTCTATCCACACTTACTTTCCTGACAAATCTCATCCGGCTTCCTGGTTTTCGATACCATCCGTGCGCTGACAGCCTCCAAATTTGGATCTTCACTGCAGAGCTGAAGCCAGCACTCACCTCCAGCCTCACATGCAACTACTACTTTGCTTCAGCTTGCATACCCACTGTTCCCCCTTGTCCGTAAGGGCCATCTTGTCCACCCAGGTGCTCAGGCCAAACACCTCAGAGCTCCTGCTGACTCCTCCTCCTCTCCCCACACCAGCCCAGTAGCAATCCTGACTCTGCCTATTTCTGCTGGTGCAGTCCTGGTCCTTACCGCCATATTCTCTTACCTGGACTGTTTCGGTGACCTTGTAACTGATCTCCTTGTTGCTGTCCTTGTCCCACTACATCACAGCCAAAATTATCCCTTTTCATGTAAGTCAGACCTTGTCACTCTGCTCAGAACACTTCGTTGACTTCCCATCTCATTCGGAATAAAAGTCCAAGTTCTGTTCACAGATTAGGTGTCTTTCACATTCTGACCATCTCTTTTTCTATGACCCCCATCTGTCCACTCTACCCCCATGTAAGTTTCATACTGATGCTCTAACAAACTCCCACAGACTTAGTGGTTAAAACAGTGGACATTTATTCTCCTACAGTTCTGGAGGCCAGAAGTCTAAATCAAGGTGTGCTGGCCACAGGGCTGTGCTCCTTCAGGAGGCTTTCATCTGTTTCCTTAGCGCTTCCAGCTCCTGGCGCTGCCTACAACCCTTGGCTTGTGACCCCCTCCTCCATCCTCCAAGCCAGCAGCACAGCCTCCTCCCCTCTCGAGCTCCTGCTGTGCTCTTAAAAGGAGCACTGTAATTACACTGAACCCACTTGGATAATCGCCCCATCGCAAGATCCTTAACTTACACGGGCAAAGTCCTTTTACCATAAAAGGAACATATTCCCAGGTTCTAAGGATTAGAAGGTGAACATCTTTGGGGGAATAGTATGCAGCCTAGCACAACCTAAGCTCTGTGACCTGCCTGCTGCCCCCAAACACAGCAGCAGGTGCGCTCACCACAAGGCCTGTGCACTTGCTACTCAGCTCTGCGGAAACCTGCACAGCGTCCTTGCTCCCTCCTTCAGGCCTTTGCTCAAAGGCCACCTTCTCTGTGAAGGTTTCCCAGGCCACTGAAAAGTGGCCCCCAGCATCACCTCCGCTGTCTGATTTTTCTCCACTGGACTTATCACCATAAAATGCAAACTTTCAGAAAGACAGGTTTCTTTGTTTACGTTTTGTTCACCGCGGTACTCGCTGTGTAGAGCAGTACATGGCATGCAGTAGGCCCTCTGTAAATAACCGAGTGAGAAGAATAAGTCGATTTTAATTTAACACTTTAAAAAACTGGATTGCTCATCCTTTCAAAGGTCAGCTTCTGGCATGTGCTGCCCTCAGGAGGCCCTGACTTTCTTATTCAAATACAATCTCTATGTTCTGCTTTTTTTTTCCTTTGAAACTTTTTAATACGGAAAACTTCAAACACACGAAAGTAAAGTGAACAGTATAAAGAACTCCCAAGTACCCACCACTCAGCCGAAACCACCACTGGTTTGCCACTCTTGTTTCACCCAGCCCCCTCCCTTTCCTTCCAGAGCGCTCTGCTTTTCCACAGCCCCTGTTTAAAGGGGGCAGCCACTGCAACCTGCGAATGAAAAGGAAACTCCTCCGGATGCCTGGGTCTCGGGCCTGCACATGTCTCCCTGAGAGAGAAAGGTCCGGTGGAAGGTGAAAGTTAAGAACTAAGGGACCCCTGCCAGCAACAACGGTTCTTCAGAATCATTTCTGCTATGAAAATCAATTTAGCTGCACTTGGCCATGGATTCCCGCTTTTAAAGACTTCATTAAGATCTTTAACCATAAATCCTCAGCTTTTAGTTTCTCCTATTTGGACATCTGGGAAGATCGTAAGATCACATTTTTCGTGAAACTTGAAATATCATTACCCAATATACTGGCTTTAGTTCCAGAATTACTTATTTATTTAGATAACACCTACTTCTTACTCACCAATTTGATCATAAATCTTAGGTTTTTAACCTCTGCACCTTGCCTCTTTTTCTTTACTGCTTTCTTTATGCACAATTTTCTACCTTTTGTTTGAAAAACACAACATTGTTACCTATGCAGCTAAACTTCTAAAATGATGCATTAGGAAATACACATAAGTAAACTACATGTTAAAAATGAAACGTCTGCCCAGCTGGTGTAGCTCAGTGGATTGAGTGCGGGCTGGGAACCAAAAGGTCCCGGTTCGATTCCCAGTTGGGGCACATGCCTGGGTTGCGGGCCAGGTCCCCAATGAGGGCCATGTGAGAGGCAACCATACATTGCTCTTTCTCCCTCCCTTCTCCTCTCTCTGAAAATAAATAAATAAAATCTTAAAAAAAAAAAAAAGAAACGTCTAAAAGAGACTCATCGATAAGGAGAGCCGATGAGTGGCTGTCGTGGTCAGAAACAGGGGATGAGGAAGGAGGGGGCTGCGGCTATACAAAGGCAGCCCAAGAGAGCCTCACTGATGAGCGCGCCGCATCTTCACTGTGGTCACACAAATCTGCACCTACGACAACCCTTGGAGGACTACACACACATGCAAACGCATGCGCGGAAAACTGGTGAGACGTGGACAGGCTCTGTGGACCACACCAACGCCAACTTCCCAGTGTTCGTACTGTTCCTCCAATGGAGGAAGCTGAGGGAAGTGTATACAGGGACCTCTCAGTATTATGGTTTGTAACTTCCTGTGAATTTATAATTAATTTAAGTTTCTTTTTAAATGAATGTTGAGCCCTGGCTGGTGTGGCTCAGTGGATTGAATGCTGGCCTGCAAACCAAAGGGCTGCTGGTTCAATTCCCAGTCACAGCACATGCCTGGGTTGTGGGCCAGGTCTCCAGTAGGGGGAGCGCGAGAGGCAACCACACGGTGATGTTTCTCTTCCTCTTTCTTTCCCCCTTCCCCTCTCTCTAAAAATAAATCAATAAAATCTTTAAAAAAAATAAATGAATGTTGGTAAATACCTAAAAACCTTCACTCCTGAGAATTATTTGTGCCGTAAACAACAGCACACTTACCTTTCTCATAAAAACTAAACAATTTCGTATTTTTGAAATTGACAACTTCGTAATTATTATTCATTTAAAAATATTATCCTTTAAAGTGCCAGGAATCCTGTGGGCACACACGATAAAATGAAATAGCAAGACGATAAAGCTGTTCAAAGAATTGCCCAGTGAATAACTTTGCTTACTAAAAGACATACTGTTTTCAAGATACTTCGGCATGAGACTGTCCCACAGAGACACTAAGTCCCTGGAGGGACAGCCACTGACAGCACAGAGCTGGAGAGGTCAGCATCAAAAGCATGCAGAGGTCACTAACGCGGTGGGACTTCAGATTGGAAAGCAGAAAGCCTCACAACGCAGAAAGAGAGGGGATGCAGAAAGGCGACAAAGTCGGAGCAAAATCGGTTCTCTAGCGTCGTCTGTGGCATAATTAAATCTCCAAAGTCCTCCCCGATCAGGGTTCCTTACTGTGAGTCAGTTACCAATTTGGCCTAAAGATCTAAGCAAACAGGTTTTTTCTAAGGGTACACATATAGTTCGTGGTGCCAATTCCACATAGCTGGCCCAATTTCACTAAAATCCCAAGGTGGCGACATTAAAAGAGAATGAGAGAGAGAGTGAGACCGAGTGAGCCCCCTTTAAAATAAAGTCATAAAGCAGCAGGACAGTCCATTCAACAGAAGGACTTCTTCCCTGTTTCAAAAATAAAAACACCACGAGAAACAAATGAAAATGCTACTTATTTTTATTACGTTGTGGTTTTATTTTAACACTTGAAAAAAAACAAAGCCCATTCTACCAATTACTGGCCATCCATGGTCATCTTCATGTAACAGCTCTATGAAAAAAATCACGAATCAGAGCTACCTCAGGGATGCTGTGTAAAATATTTTCTATTCTTACATATGTGCTCTAAAACTGGGGTTTTAAAAAAAAACAAACGCAAATCCAACTGGCCGAAGAGGGAAGAATTCTGGTGGACAATTGGACCACTGTGTCGCAAATTAAACTGTTCACACCTGCAGAGCAATCTCAGCAGCACAGCCAATCCTCCCTGAAACGCAGCCCCATTGTACCTAAGGGAGGATCTCTTCTTCCACGAGACCGTATCTGTCGCTGATAAACTCTCTGGATGAGAAAACCAGCAGCAGATGTGAAAGCCACATGGCCCTCGACAAAGCGAGAGAGCAAAAAGCAATGTTAAAAGAAAAGATTCCTTAAACAGCAGCTCCCTATCAAGAATGAAGATTTTATCATCTAATGCTGACTCTGTGGAAAGCGGCGAGCTATTAGCCGCCGTTCCAAGACTCCGGCTCACGGTATCAGGCTGACGTCCAGAAGTTGGACTCACTCAGCTACACCCTTGTTTTCAACCCTCGGGAACAGGGCCAATGTGTAAAGTTAGAATATAACAAATACAATTTGCAGGGGGAAAGAAGAAGACAATGCAGGTGCTCTTACTCAATGTAATCGATAGGCTCTAAGCGCGGTTTACACTTCAGTACATTTTTATTTAGTGGATTTTAGCCTTTGAATAATTTCTTCCATAATTTCCCAAAGATTTCCACACTCTGCATCAAAAAAAGACTTGCCAGCATCCCCACTGAAGTGATACTGTGGCAATCAAGAAGACTAAAAATGTTTTCAAATTCTCGTTTAAGTAGAAAAATAAAGGTTGGGGCAAAAATATGTTTACGGTTGTGAATACGTGAAACCCAGAGTTTTTTCTCGTATTATTAGTTATTAAATGTTGTATTATTTTCCATACAAAGAACTGTGAACCTGCTCTTGCCCCATCCTACAATTTTGATTAAGCAAAATGCTTCATAAAGAAATAGTGTAAAAGCAAAAACTCTCTCACCTGCCCTGTTTTATGTGTATTTCATTGAACTGCCATAGAAATAGCATGCTCTAGAGTCTCGATTTGGCTAGTCTTCACCACTCTCAAACCACCTTAATACTCTTAACTTCACATTCCTGGTGGCACCTTGCAATTTAGTGTACAGTTCCCCTACCACTCAGTTTTACCAAGCCCTTTCTTTTGAAGCTATAAACACTTGTGTAAAATACATTCTAGAATCCAGAGGTGGGAAATGGCAACCACCAAGCAAATTCATTCTTTGGCATTTATGGACAATGGCTACTCCCGTGTCTTTTGGGGAGCACGGCTGTCCGTGAAAAGCCAGTGGTCAGCAATCATATACACATTTAACTTGTGAGAAATTATACGCTTGTCCCCAAAAAGAAGAGATTAATTTTAATGGCCTAAACCCTTGCCTCTCAAAACACGCCAAAGCCACACTGGCATCACCCAGTTAGAAATGCAGATTACCAGGCCCCACCCTGGACCTCCTGAGTACGAATTTGCATTTTATCAAGATCCCCCGTGACTCACGTGCACAATGAAGTTTGGCCCAGACGCTACCTCCCACCGCTCCACCCCGTGAACGTCTGCCCCAGGGAAAGCATGAGACGGGCAACACTGGCCTGCAATTCCCTGGTGGGTCTCAGGTCTCACGTGCCTCGCACCTCGCTGAGTGGGATTCTGGTGTTTAAAGGGTAATTTGGACTATACGCCTAAAACATGACTTCACTGCTTTGTCCCCAGGTTGACCCTTGGCTCCCAACCTGATGGGCCTGCTTGAGTAAACCAAGGGCTTGAACCTTTGCGTTAATCATGGGGAGGACGGTAACGGCTCAGGCTAGTTCGATACAGACCCAGCACAGAGTGGTCAGCCTCAAGCACGCAGCCCCAGGTCAGTCAAGACTCAGACTACAGGGAGAGCGGAGCTCCTGCACAGACGGTCCCAGACAGACGAACATCAAGTGATGGTGTGGAACACAACTGAGTTCAAGGTTGCATTCCTTCAAGTAAAGTTGCTACCCAATTCATTAATTCTTTAAAGCTGGTCATTCTGTAAGTAAATTTCTGTTACAGAGGAGCTTCCTATACTTTAATTACACACGTAGGTAAATCTGGCACATCGGTTAATGGCAGCTTACCTGCGCACACCTTCCCAGGTCTTTCCTGTCCAGGTACTGAAATATATTGATTGCCAATTCATACGGCAGCTGGATATCAAAGAAGGGCACATCATCCATTTCATTCTGAGGAGAGAAAGGGAAAGGAAATAAGGTCACAATTCTGGATTTGAAAATGCTTTTATTTCCAGGCCCTTTAAATGACCAGAGACATCTTAGCTGGCGACAAGAGAGCTGACGGTGTACCCCAGCAGGAGCCAACCTTTCTCACTGCTCAGCAGAGCACACAGAGCTCACTCAGAACTGGACAGCCCCTCTCAGTTCTTGACCACCCCCCCCCCCAGTTCACCCTCACACCCACACATGAAATCCACAAGACCATTTCCTGTCATGCTTCAAAAGGAGAAGCACTGCTATCTTACAAGCTGGGGTGTGCCACAGGTATCTGTGCAGAGGTTTGTGGGGGCTTCCTGGCCTCTAAGGAAAGGTGAGCAGCAGGCAGCCAAGAGAGTGAGCCTTGAAACCAGGGAAGCCATCGACTCCCTCAAGACAACTGCTGCCACCCCCCCGACTTGGAGGGGGTGAATACCCCACAGCCACAGGAGAAATGCTGACCTAGGTCATTCGACTGTTTTCATCAGGAAAGGGGGAATAGGGCTGTGAACATGAGCAAAAAAGTAAATAAATGAAATGCTGCTCTTGAGTGAGGTGAACAGCATCCCGCCGTGGCCGCTGGAGAGGCACAAGGTTTCCTAATGCACTCGGGGGCGCACAGTGGTGAACCTGAGGGAGCCAGCGCAAACAAAGCAGTTCTTCTTCGGTGTCATTTATTAATGCAGAGAAATTAGAGCTCGTCTGCCTCTGGATAAGCAATTAGGGATGAGGTAACAGGCTTCATTTGAGAGATAAGGCTGTCACGACGATCCTGGTAGCACAAAGAAATACGAGTGTGAAACAGAAAAAAACCCAAGTGTGCACACGCACCCCTCCGCCTGCTCCCAAATCCACCTGCAACCGCTCGCTTTGGGGTTTGCTTCTGCAGAGCTCTGCCAAGCAGCGCGCTCTGTCCCAGCAGAACTCACTTAATAAAATTCCTCTTTAATAAGCTTTGACTGACATCAGTGACTTACTGGTTGCAAACAAATTACTAATTCATCACTCAAACACAACACTCTTTTATGGAAAGGGTGAAGTCCCAAAACTGAAAATAGTCTCAGCATTTTTAAGGCAGTGTGAGCACCACTTTAAACCCTACCGAGATTCAAGGTAAAGGTTTTCTGGAATCATGGTTTCCATTCGTCAAGGAGCCTCAAGGATAAAAGATAATCCAGGGCCCAAGAAGGAAATGTATTCAACTACAAAAGCAGTGCAAGTGTGAGGGCCAAAAAGGATCTCCAGGGGGGAACAAGAGTACGAGATGACAGTTCATTGTGGGCAAAGAAGGAACAGAATGTTAAATCAAGGGAGAAATGTTGGCCATACAGGGGGAGGGGGGACAGGAAAAAATGGGCAAGCGTAACTGGAAGACGAAGGGTCCTTGCCTAGAAAAACAGTGGGAAGTCATCAGTCTAATGTCGGGCTCCGTCCCCTCCTACAACTAACTGGCTTCACTCACGAAGGAAATGCCGCATCACTTTCTCTGGCCCAGATGCGACTTGAGACCCCTCAACACAACCCTGGAGGCCGTCACAGGCAGTGAGGGGGAGTCCCAGCAAGCCAAGACTATCATCTGCAAGCCTGTGCTTTCTCTCTTGGATTATTTGACCACGGTGAGATGGAGAAGCCTACCTTACCTATTCATAGAAACAGCGAGAGAAAAGTGTTCCTCATGCTCATACAAGCGGAATAAAGGCAAAGGAAAGCCCGGGCTCGTGCAAACTGAACTTAGCTTTGCACTGTCAAGAAACGTGCCAAGCACTGCTCTCTTCAGCCGGGCCCCCGGGACTCACTCACTCTAAAGCGGAGTCTGGACTTGACACCGCTGTGAGGAAGCACGAGTCGTCACCTGCTGTAGTTGCTCTGGTGCGGGGCAGTCGCAGTTCCAGGGGCAGGAGCCTTCCCTCTTTTGCCTGTCCAGGGGACCGATTCTCTGTCTTATCCTGGAAAACAGGGCCTCTGCCTCAGCAGGCCCCAACCCTGCCACTGTCCCCCTTGATCCCGACCACCGAGATCTTGGGGTGCAGCGCAGCATGGGAGTTTGCAGCCAAGATTCACACTGAGGATCTTGACTCTCCCACCTGACTAGTCACGAGGCCAGGCTAAATGCATCTGAGCCTCAGTTTCCTCTACTGCAAAACAGACATAACTCCCCTATGATCAGGCACGTTATCAGAAAGAAAACGCGACATCACAGGGAAAGAGCTGGCACAGGTGCCAGGGCAAGCACGCAGTAACAGAGGGCTAACATGACCATTTTCTCTCCTTCAGTGACACTCCAACTCCTTTCCCTTCAACACGTGTTTGCTGATCAGGCTCACCTTCCATACAACTCCCACGCCGCCCTGCTGTTTGTCCAGAAAATCGTCTCCCCTGGTCATGCTATGAGCAGCTACTAGTTGGTGACAGTGGAAAGGGGATGGCACGGCAGAGGCTAGGTCATTCAGGGGTCTGAACGCGGAGTCTAGCCACACAACAGGTCTTACCCGAAAGTACTTTTTAGAAAGAATTGTTGATTTCTGCCCTGGCTGGTGTGGCTCAGTGGACTGAGTGCCAGCCTGTGAATCAAAGGGTCACCAGTTCGATTCCCAGTCAGGGCACATGCCTCGGTTGCAGGCCAGGTCCCCAGTAGCGGACATGTGAGAGGCAACCACACATTGATGTTTCTCTCCCTCTCTTTCTCCCTCCCTTCCCCTCCCTCTAAAAATAATAAATAAAAAGACCTTTAAAAATAAATAAATAAGTAAAAAGAATTGTCCATTTTAAAGGTTATACCACAGTAATAACTAAAGAAGGACTTACTCTCGTGCACAGGAACTGAAAAGGGTGCGGACGCCAGGGTGGCCGTGACCATCAGGGGGTTATGGCTTCCGCACCCACAGGAGGTGAGAGATGCCGCGTCGCGCCATTATCACACCAGCAGTGGTGGTTCTTGATCATGTATTAGTTCTGAAGGGCAACAACTGTTTCAAAGCTTTGATTAAAATGTAAACACCAACATTACAAAATCCAACTTTTAAAAAAAATCTTTGGGCTCTTCGAATAATAAATGATGGTCAAGCTCCGAAAAGATCAAGACCCAGGCTTTTATGTACACAACCTTCCCTGCAGCCGCCACTGGTTGGGGAATGGCAGGAAAAAAGGGAACCAATACACTAAAAGAGGGTCTATGTTTTAAGAAACAGGCAGACCCACAAGGTCAGGAGACCAAATGTTGACATTTTGTGTTGCGCACTTTCCATCTTTTTCGCTGGGCGGTCCATCAATGGCTCTTGCAGTGGACGCTGCAGCAGATCACTCGTATCGCCCCCCTGGCCCCACAACACTCCTTCCTCGGGTGCCCAGAATGCTGCCTGCTGCAGGCTCACAGCCGAGTCCCTCCTTAGGCACCACCGCCCTTGGCCCAACAAGTAGCCTCTCCGAGGTTCCGTCCCCTCCTGGAGGGACGTCTACGTCCAGTAACTCATCGGTGCCTAGACTCCACAGCCTGGCCCCCTTGCCTCAATTCGGGGCCTCTCAGAAAGACCAACCCACTAAGCCACCTGCATGTAAACCTCCACCTCAGAGCCTATTTCATGAAAAATCCGACTTTTGTTCCCTCAAAGCAATAGACACGATCCACAATAGTAACTGTGCGCAACACGTTCCCGAGGGGTCTCGTGCGCAGCTCTGGGAACATCAGGTGACGCGCTTCCCTCTCCTTTACTCACAGAGACATGATGTAGTACAGGCAAGTTGTAAAAGTTGCATCCCTGTACCAAAAAAACCCCAAGCAAAACACTAGAGTAGCTTCAAGGTTAAGTCAATCATTCATAAGCTTCGCTTTGTAATAACAAATTGGTAATGTATTATTGGTAATGTATCACTGGTAAATACCTTACTAAAAATTGAAGTTATGAGCATGTTTGACCTTGAGGTTGAAAATGCGACTCTTTTATAGGCACGCATGACTTGACGGAACTCAGAGCTGCGTCCTGGACACAAGCTCTAGCCCTGTCACCGCGTGCGCCCTAAGAGCAGCAGCACGATGTCTGAAGCACGGGCCCTGGTACTTCCCACGGTCACAAATGTCAGTGAGAAACGTTACTTCCCACCAGTGTGTGGAGAAACGCCTTGCAATCTGCAAGGTACTACCAGACTCCCACCGAGGCTACTGTGAAGCCATCCGAGAAGTTACAGGCCACGCTGACCAAGTTTCTCTCTGTACTGACTTAAGAACACAGAAATAGACAGGATGACATTTCAGAAGAAAAGATATTTCACAAGAAAATGATTAAAGACACGAAATATTACTACAGGAAAACTTGGCCACACTATAAAAATGCCAACGTGACTAGAATGTTTAGAGAGAATAATTTCACATTAATAGCCTAAGCAAATAAGAATAGCCAAATTTATGATACAGAAGGCCAATAAATTCAAAATACTAGCATTCTTCAAATGTAAGGAAAAACATCTTTTTAGTAACATATTGTACAAGATGGTTTTTCATTTCTTAATGGCGCAGGTATGTAGTCTCTGCTTCTACTCATGCCTCTTGTCCTGTATTAGACATCAAAATGATCGGTGGAGTTTAAAAAATGCCCAGGGCCTCTCAGACCTTTGCCCCAAATTTCTGAGGGTGGGCTCAAGCATCTCTTCCGCAGGGACCCTCACACATACTAACAGTTGAGAATCACAACCCTAAATTATAGACAGATACAAAAATCAATACTTTCTCAACAAAGCAAAAAAAAAAAAAAAAAGACAAAGAAAGAAAAGAAAAGAAAACCCACAAAGGGGTCAAGTTACTTTGTTAATTCAAAGTCAGTGAACACTAGATTTTCCCAAAGTCTACTGGACTTACTCCAAAAATGCTAAGAGAAATTGCAAATAGATCCCTCCCTAGGGAGGCTGATTTGTACTCCTATGTGCTAATGTAAGACTAATTCTGTAAATGGATTGGTTTTGTGCCTTACTGTTAGAAATTTAATCTGTCTTCTCTTGTTTAGTAGAAGAAGGGATAATTACTAAGAGCCAAACCAGTAAAAAGTGAAGAAACTGCCTTCGGTTTGGTTCCCAATGTATATCTCCAGGGCAAACAGAACACTCCAGATCTCTCTAGGTGGTGTTGTAAGAGACTGAGAAAAGTGCCTCAAGTTCAAACAATAGATATTTAACAACATTTCTGCTAAATCTGTGACTGAAAGGAGACTGTTTTCTACAGGAGTTTATCTCAACTTCCCACATACTGCAAAAGCTGTATCAGGAAGAGCACACAATCTCAATCAGAAAGAGTGGATGAGTCCCAGCTTCACCAAGTCTTCTTTAAAGGAGAAAAAGTTGGTTGGGGGTGGAGAGAGGGGCAAGGGGCGCCTGAAACACTGTCAAACTAAATAGGCATTCATTTATTTATGCAATCCCAAATTTGTCTCAAAATTCATGGGTTTTTTTTTTTAATAGAAAGCAGGAGCTTCTCAGCAATGACATTACAAGAGATTTCTTCTTTTTTCTATACTTCTGAATTCTTCCAAACCTTTTTACAATGAGCATGTGATCGTTTCACTGACAAAGAGAAGCAATACATGTTTTTTTTTAAATAAGTTGTTTTATGTTCAAAACACTATCTGAATTCAGTGCCACGCCACTGTGGGGAAGGGGGAAGGAAAGTACTGTTAACAAATGTATAAGAAATGAGGTCTACACTCAAAGAGCTAAACTCTTTTATAAAGATAAGTCACCATCATGTAAAATAGAATAAAAACAGGAAACTACAAAAGGCAATATAAATGGACCCCTCAGGTATTCCAAAGTTCATTAGTAAGTCAGCTATTTAGAACTTAGAAATCATTTTTCCAGAGAAACAATGCTATAAAGAATGGTTAAGCTCCCAAGCAGTCCACAGAAGGCCTATTTATCTCTTTACATTTACCCTAATCCCCATGCCCAGCTATGATAAAGAGCAAAAGTTATTCAATACATTCCTGTTGATTGCATATGTGGATGATGTAACTGAACTACAACACTACAGAATCTAACCAGAATAGTGCCTTGTACACAGTAGGTGCACAATAAATGTCTACGGGACTTAGCACTTTTGTATGGGCTTTCCAACTTCCATTCACCATCTACTGGTATGACTCCCCTGGGCCCTCTAGCAAGGGATGGGGGCAGAAAACACCAATCTAAAGGATTGGGGAAGCCAGTGCTGGAGGCATCCCAGGAGGTGGGGGGGGGCAGCAATGAAGAGTGCTGGAGAGAGGCAGAAGGGGCGGGGCCTCTGCTTCCAAAGCTCCCTTTTAGTCTAAGCTGGGATCAGACCTCTGGGATCCAGAAAACAGAGAGGTTGGGGGAGGAGGAGCTCCCTTGTCAGAACTTGGGTCTAGTGTGGGTTTGGGATTTGTTTGTGGAAAGAGTAGTTTCATGTTAAAGGTCCCAAACTCTCCAAGCACATTTCTACCAACAGGATGGGCTGTATAGTTTGTGAAAGCCATTGTAAAACAAAAATGTGGAAGCCCGTGTTTAAAATGATTAAAAACTTCAAGATGTCAACAGCACGGCATCAAACCAAGCACAGGCCCCTTCTGACCGTGGGGCCCTATGGGATGACACGGGGATGACACGGGCCCACGAAGCCAGCTGGCCCTGGCCGCCACAGAACCTCTGCGTTCAGGCTCTGTGCCTAGAAGCCCTTCCCCCAGATCCCTGAATGCTGGCTCCCTCCTCTTCCATGAAACGCGACCTTTCCCAGGAAGGCCTTCTGGGACAGCACCATTTAAAATCGCAGCCCTTCCCAAACACATGCACACTGTGCCCCTTCTCGCTGCGCTTCCCTTCCCGAGACCACTTCACGTCTGACAATCGTTTGTTCCCTTTCTCTTCCCCGCTTCCCTGGCATGCAAGTTCTATAGAGGCGCAGATTTTTCCCCCCATCTTGTTTGCTGCTCTATCCTCAGTGCCTAGAAGAGCACCTGGTACTAAGAAGCCACTTAGTGAATACTTAGGAATGAATGAACAAATGAAGCCCAAACTGCTTC
Source organism: Micronycteris hirsuta (assembly GCA_004026765.1). Lineage (NCBI taxonomy): Eukaryota > Metazoa > Chordata > Mammalia > Chiroptera > Phyllostomidae > Micronycteris > Micronycteris hirsuta. Next base: position 17,214 of record PVJI01002295.1, on the reverse strand, counting down.
AAGCGGTGGAAACTTCCAACAAAGAGATGACTTAAGTTACAAGCTGTTCTAGGACATACAGGGCTGTTTCAAAATGTGCCTAAGTAGAGACCCCTGCTCATTCGTAACAGGAAAACATACATAAATGGCACTCACGACAGAACTTTTTAGTTGGAGAAAGGGAGAAGGAAGAGAACTTTGGGCTGGAGGGATCGGGGAAGAGTTAACATAGGAGAGAGAATTCGAGTTGAGCCTTAAAAGGAAGACAAAGAAGAGCAAAGAAGAAGGGAAGGCTCTCCAGGGACAACTCACAAGTTCACATTTGATTGCACTTGTCTTCTCATTTCGCACTAGAAAGTTTCCTTGTTTCTAATTCAAAAACGGAAGTCAAGCCATCAAGCTGACCTTGTTGGCAACATAGATGTGGGCTCTGATGAACTAAATATTGGCATAGTGAGCAATAAATACCAGCCAGCAGCACTGGAACTTTTATCAGGCCGGAAAACCCACATCGTAACTTGAAGAATGCTCTGAATGCTCGCAGGGGTTCCAACAACCATAGGGCCTCTGTATAAGATTCCTGCAGGAAGCAGCAATTCTGCCCACGTTGTTTCACCTCAACGAATGCAGATGGGCTCCGACTGCATGAAGTACCACAGGTAAAAATACAAGAGTCAGACAACAGACCCTGCCCTCCGGGATTCCTAATACCAGAGGCAGGGAAGCAGGGAAGCAGGGGTTTATCAGTGATAACTCTTAGCAAAGAGGAAGTGAAAGGAACTCTTCCGTAATACTAATGATAATAACAGCACCAGCTTAAATTTATTGGTCGCTTACTATACACAAGCTTGGTGCTAAGAATGTCCCATATCATTCTTATTCATTGCCTCGTCACAAAATAGGTACTAGCATCACCTCATCTGGCATTAAGACAGAGGAAGTTAACTTGCCCACAGTCAAACAGCTAGTCAGCAGCAGAGGCTGAATTTGAACTTGGGCCTGCTTGACTCTAGAGCTGGGACTCATAACTAGGGCTATCCTGTCTCCATTAATGTAATCCTTTCAACTAAAAGAAGCAAGACTATAGGCTTCTGAGGTCAGAAAGTGTCTATTCTGGTTACTGCTGATTCCCCAGCACCCACTTGATCAATACATGCATGCTGGATAAATAGAAAACACATACATTACCATAGTTTAGTATTGCATCCAACACCCACTTAAAGCGGGCCTCTCTTCCCCCGGCTGGTGTGGCTCAGTGAGTTGAGCATCATCCTACAAACCAATGGGTCACTGGTTCGTTCCCAGGTCAGGGCACATGCCTGGGTTGCAGGCCATTGGGGGTATGCAGGAGGCAACTGATTAATGTTTCTCTCTCACGTCCATGTTTCTCTCCCTCTCTTCTCCCTCCCTCCCCTTCTTTCTAACAATAAATAAAAAAAATCTTTTTTTTAAGTGGGCATCTCTTGTATCCACTGCCCCAAACCCATTCCCTCTGCTTTCAGGAAACCACCCCACTCTCACTGTCGGTCAGCATGGCTTAGATGGGGCCGACCCCACCCTTCAGGAACGGCCGTGGACACAGGCCTGGTCAATCGGAGTCAGTGACTGACTCAAGGACAGACAAAATCTGAACCAAAGAGGACTAACGTTCATGACCTGCTACACAAAACAGCAAACAGACGCGCTCTTTCCCCTGGGTGGCTTAGCTGACAGAATGTAAGACTGCAGTTGCTGGTAGCCATTTTATTCCGAAGAGAGGACAGCCTGCCTGTGAATAAAGCCAGTAAAGTGAAAGCATGGCCAAGAGATGGAGAGATTCCCAGTTACATTATCCAAGCACCCAGACAGGCACTAGCACCCGGAATTCTCAGTCACATGAATCAACAGCCTCAGGCCTGGGTTTTTAAGTCAGTTTGAGTTGGGTGCTGGCTGCTTGCAGCCCAGAGTCCAGATATATCACCTGACTGAAAACGGGGCCCGGTACTGGAAATCACAACCAGCACAGTGAAGAAGGAAAGCAGTACCCTTCAATTAGACTCCAGTGGCTTCTCTACCTTCCAGAAGCCTGAGTGTATGGAGAGAGAGCGATGGAAGACAAAGGAGAGAAGCTGCCTCCTGCCTCTGAAGTTGTCCCGGGGTCGGCATTCCTTTCACTAGTTCAGCCGCCTATCAGGAAGACAGCTTAGGTTTCCCAACCTGCCCCCTGCAAACAGATGGCTTCTAAGTGCTACTACGAACAGCTTCACAGGAGAAGACCAGGCTCAAAGAGAATCATTTCTAAGTTTCCGTGTCAGCTGTGCCTGTCCACCGAAGGCCTGTCCTGTCCCCCGCCAAGTGAATTTCTGAAGCAGCACTGTTCACTGGCCCACCCGAAGGCCTCTCAACACCTGCCTGCTAAGCTCTTAGCTGTTCTCACTCTAATGCTGATGCTGAACCCTTGAAGAGAAAGCGACTGCGCGACCGCACAAGAACACAATGGAATGCACCAGGCTGAGAGAGCACACCAGACATGGGGGGAAGGACTGAGCATGTTAGAGATGGTGTTGGCTTTGCATTTCCCTGCTATGTCGACTGGGTCGGCCTGTCAGAGATTCTGGGGAGTCCCAAATAAAAATAAATCTTCCGCATGTGGAATGTGCGTCACCCATGGACCAAGCAAGGACTCTCAGGAAGACATAAGGCAAAGATCGCAGACGCACAACCCGAGGCAGACCCATCCCACAGACAGACTTCGTTTGCCCTGAAGTGTCAGTACGATACTTCAATGACTTTCTAATGAGTCACCAGCCCTTAAAAAATGGGGAAAGTCTGTGGTAGATTGTTGGACAAATGGCCCCCCTCCCTGCATCCAGACGCTCGGGCAACTCCACTCTGAATCCAGGCGTGGCCACACGGCTTGCTTTGGCCAATGTGACGATAACAAACGTGACCTAGGCAGAGACTTCAGAAGTATTGGGGCTCGCCCTCCATCTGCTCACGTAACTAAGAAGGCCCACCGGGGCTGACTTGCTGAATGATAAGACACATATCCTAAACACACACACAGAGCCAACCTTAGACATGAGCAAGCTCACCCATGCCCAGCCCTAACTGCCGCTCTGCAACATGCTGAGCTAAGTGGTATGGTTTTTAAGCCAAAGTTTTGGGTGTTTTTTTTATGCAGCAAAAACAGAGTCCACCCGACTGGTATAGCTCACTGGATTGAGCGCGGGTTGGGAACCAGAGGGTCCTGGTTCGATTCCCAGTCGGGGAACATGCCTGGGTTGCAGGCCAGGTCCCCAGTGAGGGCCATGTGAGAGGCAACCATACATTGCTCCTTCTCCCTCCCTTCTCCTCTCTCTGAAAATAAATAAATAAAATCTTAAAAAAAAAAAAAACCAGAGTCCACATGAAAATACATATTCCCAATTAAAACAAAAACAAAAATCTCAAGACTGCAACACTGGGCCCATATTCCTCCACTACAACAACCAGTTGACACCGGCAGTGGCTACCGCCTTCGGCTCAGTGACAGCATGAGTTTCCCAGTTTGTCACTAGCATCTTACCCATGGTCAGGTCAAGTTCAGCTGCTACATGTTGTCTTGGTTAGGTGTTGTCATATTTTTATGGCAAAGAACATCATGAAATAGCATAGTCCACATATCTACGTTACTATCACGAGTGAGAACACCAGTACAATCAATCACTTTGGAAAACTGTTAGTCAGTACCTACTAATGCTGAACATTTGCATACTCCACTGCCCAGGAACTCCACGACTAGGTGTGAACCCGAGAAAAATGAGTGCACATTCCGTAAGATGCACAGATTGTTTGCTGCAGTACCATTCCTGACGGTCCCAGACCGGCTATTACCCAACTAGTTATGCGCAACGTCCATCGGTGGAGTAAATAAAACGTGGCATGTTCACAAGGATGTGTCTCCCATGTAACACTATGCACAAGAACCCAGACGTGACAGAGCACACGCTGTGCGAATCTACTTGCGTAGTTCCAAAGCAAAGGAAAACAAGGCGTCAGGAGCCGGGTGAGGGGTGACCCGTGGGCATACGCCTCGTTGTGAACCAACAGCACACGCCAGGGTTCTGACAGGCTGGTGATACCGTCCTCTGATCTGGGTGCTGTTTACACGGACATGCGCGCTTGGAAATGTACCGCACTTGGAAATGTACCGCATTCAGGATTCGTGCACTTCAGTGCAGAGCGTGATTTTTTTAAGAAATTTTAATAGTGGAAAACCAAGACCAAGAGGATGGCCATGTTTCACAAACATGGTTAGGTAGTTTTCTTTAGGGATATCAGACAGACAAATTCTACACTACAGTATTCAACACGTTGAAAGGAACAATGGCCACTATGAAACAAACCGTTACAGAAGTACCGCTGGAATCTGGAACAGGTGCACAACAAACACCCGAAGAACAAGGAAAACAGGGCCGAGTGAGCAACCCCTAGCCTCCTCTGCTCATCTGCATTACCAACATGACCCTTGTGGGCTTTGAGGCTTACAACCAATGAATTACGAGTCCAAGCCTTTTCTATCAAGGTTACCATTTCCCAGACTTAAAATATCAGGTTTACTGCCCCTTAAAAAAAAAAAAAAAAAAGAAAAAAGAAATCAATTACCTTCCTAATGCTCATCTGTCAAATGGGGTTAATAATGGCCACTGGAGAGGGCTGTTAGGAGAACTGAAGAAGATAATGATGTCCCTAAGCCTGTGAGACAGCACCAAGGAGACAGCATGTAAGCACACACAATGAATTATTGCTTTATTTATAGCAGCGTTACTGACGATTGCAAAATACTAGAAATAAAAGTAGATGTGCCCGCAAGGTAGGCTGCTGCCTGTAGTGGTGCAGGGCCTCGTAGCGTCCAATGCAGCGATTCTGAAGGAGGCAGAGGTCACAGGCGCACACTCCAGGCAGGTTTCCACTACCTACCTGTGCAACTGAGATTCTGGTGTGCCCCCAGCATCCTCCAGCAGGCAGGCCCCTCCCACTTTAAGAACACTTCATTTAGGACTCCACTATTTTGGTGTAACGCCTACCCCTCATTAGTGTTAGGGCTAGAGAGCCTTGAGAATCAGGACCTCAAGCCAAAGGAAGCTGTGCAGCAGAGAATATCTCAGACTTGCAGTCATCCCTACCACCAGGTTTCCGGGCACCTCCTCCAGAGATCGAGGCAGCAGGTCTGGGGAGAGGCCAGAACCTATATATTATTTTAAAGATTTATTTTTAGAGAGAGGGGGAAAGGATGGAGAAAGAGAGAGAGAAACATAGATGTGCCAGAGATACATCTATTGGTTGCCTCTCACATGCCCCCAACTGGGGACCTGGCCCCACAACCCAGGCATGTGCCCGGACTGGGAATCGAACCGACAACCTTTCAGTTCGCAGGCCAGCACCCAATCCACTGAGCCACAGCAGCCAGGGCAAACCTCTATTTTAATACAGCTTAAGGTGATTCTTATGCCAAGGCAGTTTTGGGAAACTCCTACCTGGTAAAATGTGGAACCCAACAGACCTGCATCCAAGTTCAGACCCTAGAGTTTATCAGCTAGTTATGCTGGGGCCAATTACAGAAAACCTCTTGGAGTTTCCTTCATTTTAAAAGTCCAACAAGTCTACTTCCCAGGGTTGTTGGGATGCCCCAGACACTGCCACCTTCAGTGGGGAGGATTTCAGGCCCCACATTTGCCGTTGTCCTAATAATCCACCTTCCTATTTATTTCTGCTCCCCTGGGCTGGTCTCACCTCGGCCTACACATCTTCTTCCATGGGAACAACTTCGGTGCGGATCTGGACTGATCTGAGCACCTGATCGGGTGCCCAGCCACCTTCCCAAGGCACTGATTCTATTTTCACACCTGTCGGCCTTCGCCAGGGACGGCCCACTCTTTACAGCAGCAGGTGTAATGCTGGCATACATTTGCATATGTATAAGAACTGTCCCATTAAATGAGGGTTATAACACGCACGTACACAAGGTCATAGATAATGTTAGAGATAAAGCAGAGCACAGAACCAGACATCTGGGAAAAACACACAGCTATTAACACAGCTCTGGCTGGTATGGCTCAATGGACTGAGCGCCGGCCTGCGAACCAAAAACACACAGCTATTAATATTATTAGAATATAACTACATAATGTTAAATATTGAGCCACCATTCATCAAAACAACTTGCCAATAACAGAATTACTCCCAATTGAGAAGTTGTAGAAGCCTAACTTAAAATGAACCATTAAACCTGTTATTAAACCTGTCACCCTGTTCTCTTAACTATGGATACATTTCAGTGGTGCTTGATTGTCCCAACTCTGTGAGGGAAGCTTTTTGGGCAGTTGGTTCGGGTAACATAAGGATTCTCCTCTTCCTCCAGATTTGCCAAGAGGTCCGTGCCCCACAAAATGATAAGATCCTCCATACTAATGACAGTACCCAAGGATTCTACCTTTTTTCTGCTTTCATTATTATTGAAGGAATACATGCACAGTCAGAAAAGCTTAAAGAGTACAACCAGTACACAGAGACAACTTAAAATTCCTTCCTATCCGTGTCCTGGGTCCTCCTCCCCAAAGGCAACCTTGTTAAAAGTTTAGGAATCCTACTGGGGCAAGATTTCTCAGTCTTACACTTACTGACGTTTGGGGCCAGATAATTTGTGTGGGCCGCGCCGTCCTGTGCGTTGCAGCATGTACAGGAGCATCCCTGGCCTCTTCTCGTAGCAACGCCCCCCGCCCCCCACTACCCGTTGTGGCGTCCAAAACTCTGCAAACACCGCCGAATCAGGGACAAAGTCGCTCCAGTTGGGAACCACTACTTGATACTCCAAGCATGCACGGAGGTGTGTGTTCCCTTACTTGCTTTTCTCTCCACATTGGTGATACAGAGCTACTTTCTAACTCACTGGGGGTTGGCACCGGGGGCGGGAGCTGGCCCTGGCCTCGGCCAGAGGCGATGGCCACTCACCAGGTCGCGGATGAGCTGGTCCACCAGCTGCTCCCCGCCCCCCGCGGCCTCACAGGCAGGAGGGGAGCGGGAACGGCTGGCCGAGTCCTGCCTCTCGGCCCGGGAGGCCCGCGCCGCCGGGGGCCGCCCCGCGCCCTCCAGAAGGCCCTGGGCCAGCGCCAGGTACCCCGAGGCCTGCTCCCCGTGCCCCGGGGCCACCTCGGGCCGCCGTGGCCGCCGTCGCTTCCTCAGCGCCTGGGCCTGCGCCAGCTCCTCCTGCCAACGTCGGCGGAACTCGTCCAGGCTGTGGTCGTCCATGGCCCACGACCCCCCGCTCTCCTGGGTTCTGCCGGCGCCGCGGGACAGTCCCTCCGCGGGAAGTGTCCGCGGCGGCGGAAACCAGAGCCGCGGCTGCACTCGAGTTCCGGGTCGGCGGCCCCGCCCCCGGCGCGCCCCTCATGCTGTCCCGGGCACCAGTAGCTTTCGGTACTCCAAATTGGAAAGAAAGAGGCGTACAGTCACAGTCCATCTTCAAAGGCTCTGCAGTACCTGCCGTTGCCTTCTGAGCGTTTTTCTCCCCACCTTGACCTGGGTAACTCCATACATCTTTCCTATCTCAGCTCATACATTATTTAATCTTCCAGCCCCCGCCAGGCCCTCCGAAAAAATCAGGTCTCCGTTATTCGTTCTTACAGCATCCCATCCTTATGATAGCACAGACTACAGCTTGTAATTTTATATTTGTCTGATTGTTTATTAACATCTCCCTTCCCCACTGGACTGTTAAGTTCTTAGCTTGGAGGTTGGTGATTGGTAGGCACTCAAATATTTACTGAATAAATAACAGCTTAAGATGGGAACCACTGCCCCCGCCCCCACACACACACACTTTACAAATGAAGAAACTAAGCCAAAAATCGCAGGGCTGTTAATGTGCAAACTAGCATTTCTAAGATTTTTTTTTTAACCCCACGTCTGACCTGTTACTGAATTATACAGCCTTCCTGGCTAAGCCAGCTAGAAACCATTGGCTGCCTCTAGTTACCATGTTTTATTTTTTCAATTCAGTGATATTAACAGCGTGATTATTAATAGTCGGTGTTCCAGAGCCAGACAGACCTAGGTGAGCATCTCAGGGCCCTCATTTTTCACATCTCCTTGGTTCCAGCAATTCCACTTCTAGAAATGTATCCCAAGAGAAGAAAGTTGAGAAGAGTTCAAAGAATATCTTCAAGAATGTTCAGAGAGACATTGTTTATAGTACTGAAAGTCAGAAGCAATCTAAACAGGGCACTGATTAAGTAAATTTTCCCCATTAGAATGTAAGAAAGATCCACAAGAGCAGAGATCTGATTTATTGGGTTGGCCAAAAAGTCTGTTTCATTTTTTCCATAAAATAAAAGATATATTTTTCATTTTCACCAATAAGTTTATTGATTTGGGTATTTTCAGTATGTTGGCTATTGGCTTCTAGTGAATATAGGCTGGGGGTGCTGCTAAACATTTTCCAATGCATCAGACAGCCCCAAAGCAAAGAATTATTTGGCCAAAATGTCAGTTGCACCAAGAAACTTTGCAAACCACTTTTGACACATTCGAACAGTCACAGCACCTTCTCTATACACTGCCAAACCTCTTTTTACATTTCAGTTGCATTTTTACCTTTCTTCAAATAGTAAAGCATAATATGGTAAAAATGTTACGTATCTTCTTCCACCTCCAATATTAAAATGGCTGAACAAAAATTCACCAAATGCACACTGATGTGACAGCTGTCACCACACAATCTAACAAAATTGTCTTGAATGAAGTAAAGATAACTACATACTGCTAGAGTCATTGCATGGAAAAAACTAAGCAAACATTTTGGCCAACCCAATATTTATTCATTGCTATGTCCTCAGCACTCAGAATACTACCTGGGACATAGTAGCTACTCTCCAAATAATGCATTAATGAAAAATTGTGCCACTATTAAAAATTACATTGGAAAAATTTAATCAAATGAAAAGATTTTCACAATATAGCAAATGAAAAAAGTGAGGATACACAACCATAAACACAGCATGATCTTAGTTGTGTCTTTAAAATAAAAGTGTGCATGCATTTAAAAAGACTATACTTCCAAATCTTAACAGAACAGGTTTCTAGAGAAGACAGGATTGTGGGGGATTTCGTGGTCTCTATATGTTCTAACTTTCTACAGTGAATGTTGCCCCGGCCTGGTTCCCCCAGAAGCAGAGCCTGAGGCTGGGCTTGCAGGAAGCTTGTTATTTGTAGAAGTGATCCCAGAGAACATGAGTTGGGGACCATGAAGAACAAAATGGGAAGGAAGAACAGCTAATCCAAAGAGCATTCCTGAGCTGATCCTGCTGTGGGCAACTTACACTCCATCCCACTGGGGCCTTCTAAGGAGCCTTGAAGAACACACCTCGGAACTGCCTTCCCAAGAGATAAGAGCTGGAAGAAAGGAGTATTTATACACTGGCTCATCCTTTGTTAGAGAACATTTCAGCCAGGAGTTTTTCATAATCTCCCACTTTCAGGCTGAGTGTAAGTAAACACATTCCCGTGGATGTTCCACACCAACGAAGCAGAGATGACCTGGAGCAAAAAGCAAGAGATACTCTGTGCAGCTAATAGGAGGGACTGTCAGGTTACCATTGCACAGAGCCAGGTGGTGCAGCAATAACTGACATAAAAGATGAGTCAAGAGGATGTGATATGAGGCATAAGAAGTGTCTAATACAAATAAGTAGTTTTTGTACTAAAAATAGACAATGAGCCATTTTCCCCAAACATTCATTTAGCATCTCACTTCATTCTCAGTGCTTTCTGTATGAATTCTAGGAATCAGTCTCCTTTGGATTATCCACTTGTGGGTCAAAAGCCAAATATGGCTCTGCCGATATTTCTAGAAGTCACAAAACATCTAATATTTTAAACAAAAAGCTAACTGGAAAATTTTCAACACCTAATTATGATAGTCAAAAACCAATGTTTCGGCCCGACTCGTGTAGCTCAGTGGATTGAGCGCGGGCTGGGAACCAGAGGGTCCCGGTTCGATTCCCAGTCGGGGCACATGCCTGGGTTGTGGGCCAGGTCCCCAGTGAGGGCCATGTGAGAGGCAACCATACATTGCTCTTTCTCCCTCCTTTCTCCTCTCTCTGAAAATAAGTAAATAAAATCTGAAAAAAAAAAACAATGTTTCCTCTTGCCTCTTTCAAAAAATTTTTTTTTACAGGGACACTGCAGGCAGGTTAAGGGGCCATTGTTCACCCGGGGAAAATGAAAAAAAGAAATATGCTAAGAAGGAAAATATTGTCCTTTTGTCAGTGTTGTCTATTGTTCACTGACAATATATATGCCAACTTTGTATCTCTCCAACACCAAATCCCTGGGCCTCCATTTCCTCAAACGAAAAAAAAGATAAAAATGTCTTCCCTTCCGAGTGACCATAAGGCTGTTAAAATACCTGGAACATTCCTAGCAGTCGTTTGTCGGGTACATAATAGGCATTTAATAAATGCTGACTGTGGTCCACATGAACACGGCCATGTAGGTAGAGATTACCTCTAGCCTATGCTCTCAAAGTCTGGTGTTCCAGGAGCCCCACCTGTCTGTAATATAAAGTGGGTTCCTTGATATTAAATTGCAAGTTCAGTCCATTAAAATTCTCCGGTTGCAAGCAACAAGCCTCGCTACCTTAAGCAAAAGGGAACTGAACTTGGAGGATGGCTCACCAAGTCAAAAGAGAAAAGGAATAACCAGAATCAGGGATTTTATTATAGGCGGGCAGGAGCCATCCGTCTTGAATGATCTCACTACCTGCTTTCCATCTTTGGGGAATTGAGTTCCCAGAACAGGGGCTCTCACAGCGTGGCCCCTGGACCAGCATCTCCTGAGACCTTGTTAGAGACACTTTGTGGGGGAGGAGGTGCAACAATCCATCCAGGTGATTCTGATGCGCAGTCCAGCCTGAGAACCACTCTCCCAGAAGAGCATCGGAATGGTCTGGTTGGGTCACACTCCCAGCCCTTGACTGGGGGGCAAGGGTCACAGTGGACTGGATTTCTGGGACCACGTGAAGTGGGAGGGGCAAAGTTCCCCAAAACAGAAGAAGGGGGTGGGATACGGAACCAAAGTAAAACACCAATGGGGCTGTCATAGGAGAGGGGTTCTGAGATTCAGTCTTGGTGTCTCCCCTGCTACCAGTCTTCTCTGCCCTTTATCAATAGGCTGTGCATTCCCCTGGGAACCGCCGCTCAGGGCTGCCGGAACCCCAGAATGGTGGCTGAAGAATGGCCCTCATTCTCCCCTAAAGCATCTCCTGTCTCACTGTCCTCCTGAGACCCGTCACACGCTGAACTACCAAGGTGAAAGCACTTCTTTCCTGCAGCGTCGGGTGGGTCTCAGAAAAGTAGTGAGGGTGAGTGACAGGAGCAGACACTGATTTGTTCGCACGTCCAGGGTGAGAAGGTTGATCAGTTTCCTACTTTGCTGCCATAAAATAAATTACGTGACTTAAAACAACATATAAGTATCCCTTACAGCCCTAGAAGCTAGAAGTCCAAAATCCGTTTCACGGGGCTGACATCAAGGTGTTGGCAAGGGCCCTGCTTCCTCCAGAGGCTCTCCAGGCCAATCCGCTCCCCTGCCCTCTCCAGCGTCGGGCCCTGCTTTTTTTTTTTTTAATTAATTTTTTTTTTAAGATTTTATTTTTATTTTTAGAGAGAGGGGAAGGGAGGGAGAAAGAGAGGGAGAGAAAGAGCAATGTATGTTTGCCTCTCACATGGCCCTCACTGGGGACCTGGCCCGCAACCCAGGCATGTGCCCTGACTGGGAATCGAACCGGGACCGCTTGGTTCCCAGCCCGCGCTCAATCCACTGAGCTACACCAGCCAGGGCTTGGCACTGCTTTCCTTGGTCTGCGGCTGCTGCCTCCACCCTCAAAGCCAGCAGCGCGGCCTCGTGCCTCTGTCGTCACATGGCCTCTGTCTGTGCGAATCTCTCTCTGCCTCCCTCTCAGAAAGGCGTCATGACGGCATTGGGCCCACCTGGATAGTCCACAACACGCTCCTTCATTTACTCCATCTGCAAAAGCCTTTTTATCATTTAAGGTAACATTCACAGGTTCCTGGGATTCAGACCTGGATACCTTTGCGCCGAGGGCCTTAACTGAGCACAGACTTGAATGCCTCCAGGTGACGCCAGGAATCAGAAATGGGGCAAGTGGGCCACGAGTGGATTGGGGAATGTGGATGCCCATCTGGAGGGGAAAACAGTACTCCTCTTCACCCAACTCTTGGAGCTTAGTCTAGAGCACAGGTGGCAAACACAAGGCCCGCGGGTGGAACCCGGCCCTCCACCTTGTTTTATCCGGCCTGGCACCTTGTTTCTACCTGGCGGCAGCGCTGAGTTCTTGCTTAACTGTTAAGGAGTAGTTACATTTATACAGTCCTAAAATTGCATTCGGCCCTCTGAAGGCAACTGCAAGTCTGATGTGGCCCCCAGTGAGAATGAGTTTGACACCCCTGGTCTAGAGCTTCTAAAAATCAGTGTCTTGGGGTTTAATTATGAGCAACAGATTGCACTTGTTAAAAAAAAGTTTTTTTATTAAAAGCATAAGCTGCATTCAGTAGCTGCCAAACCCAACAGGAGTCCTTTCTTGAATAATCCCTGAGTTAGGACAAAACTCCTTCAACTCACGTTAAGATACCCCCTGAGCTCTTGTGAGCAGAACTGGAGAATCAAACCTCGTTTGGGATCACTGATGTATAGAGAACATCCAGGGCAGGAGAATAATGTGAGAACTAAGAGAAGAAAATGATTGTATATGATGCACTTTATATTTCAAAGTATATTGTTTAGAAACACTAACAAAAGCATCAATGATATAAAGCTGCCACTTGATATCAACATGAGCCTGACGTCATCATCACTATAGGCACTGTCGTTGCTGTTTGATGCCTTCATAGGAACAAAAATCTAAAATTCTGGGCAGAAAAAAACCCCACTTTGGTCTTTAAAAAAAGAAAAACTAGCAAGAAGCAATTTGCCTATTCTTGAGAACTTTCCCTCGTTAGTTTCATTTAAAAAACAACAACAACACTATACAGACAGGTTTTGGTGTCAGTTGCCAGTTACAGGCTTCATCATTAAAGAGGTTCGTCCCATCCAGACACCACACCCCACCTCTCCGTCTGTCCCCTAAATCCCGCCTGCTTTTATAGAAGCCCCACCCCCACCCCGCCAGCACTGTAATCTTCCCTTCCCTCTGAAAGCCTTCCTCTCCCCCAGAGAACGAACAGGTTCTGTCCTTGGGTCAGTTTTGTCTTGAACATGCAGCTCCAGCCTGATGCTCAGCAGAGGAGCTTTGCTCAGCCACCTCTGGTCCAGAAGGCAGAAGCGACGGCTTCCGGCTGCAGGATGGGTGCCCAGACCCGGAGACCTCAAGAACCAATTTCCTCAGCCGCCTGCTTGAGAAGCACCCCATCCACACAGCAGGAGCTTTTCCTGGAGCTGTCCCAGGCGAGGCTCCCATGCAGTCCAGGCTTTGCTGCTAGCATGACTTTGACCCTGACTCCGATGCAATAAGAACCCCAACATCATTTTTATTCCAAATCACAGCCTCCCCACTTGTTTCTTTGCGACCCCAGCCAAGCTTTTCCTCTCTCAACAAATGACACCACTGCCCTGATGCTTTGGCCAGGCACCTGGTTCTCCTGCCGCCTTTGTTCTTACTCAGCAAGTCCTGACTACTCTACCTTCCCCACACAGCTTGAAACCATTCTCCTCCCTCCACCTCCCCCGCCACCAACGTCATCCACCTAAAGTCACCAGGTGACAGTGTAGATGCCCCGTTCAATTAGAATTGCAGATAGACAATTTTATTTTTTTAGTGTAAGTATGCCCACTGCAAAATTTGAATTTCAGGGAAGCAAAGAATAACATAGTGTAAGTATGTCCTATGTAACATGTGGGATTACTTACACTAAAAAGAAATCCTTGCTTATCTGAAATTCAAATTTAACTAGGTGTCCTGTATTTTTATTTGCTAAATCGGACAGCCTGAAGGTCAAGGCACCATCATTGCACCTGGGCCACTAGAGTTACTCTCACTGGTCTCCCTGCCTCCGCTCTTGCTCCTGGCAATGCATCTCAGAGAGCTTTTGAAACCTGAATCAGACCGGGACACCCCTCTGTTGAAAACACCTCAAGGTACCACCACTATTCTTGAAATAACAAAATCATTTTATTGTATAAACTGCTTTATTCAGATATAATTCACATTCTGTACAACTCATCCATTGAAAGTATACAATTCAATGACTTTTAGAATATTCACAGGTATGTGTGACTGTCACCACATTTTATTTCATTTATTTTTTAAAGATTTTATTTTATTATTTTTTAAAATTTTAATTACTTTATTGTTGTTCAATTACAGTTGTCTGCATCCTCTCCCCTCCCCTCCCCTAACCCCCTCCAAACCCATAAAGATTTTATTTTTTATTTTTAAAAAGGGAAGGGAGGGAGAGAGGGAAACACCGATGTGCGGTTGCTTCTCATGCGCCCCCTACTGGGGACCTGGCCCGCAACCCAGCCGTGTGCCCTGACTGGGAATCAAACTGCTGACCCTTTGGTTCACAGGCTGGCACTCAATCCACTGAGCCACACCAGTTAGGGCAACACCACCCAAAAAAACTTCACTTACTTTAGCCATCACCCCGACCCTCCCATAGGCAACCACAATTCTACTTTCTGTCTCTATAAATTTCTGTGTTTTGGACATTTCATGTAAATGCAATCATACAATATGAAGTCCTTTGTGACTGGGTTTTTTTCCACTTAGCATAGTGTTTTCAAGTTTTGTCCAGGTTGTATAATATAGTCAGACTTCATTCCGTTTTATGGCTGAATAATATTGCATTATATGGATAGACCACATTTTGTTTCTCCAATCGTCCATTGGTGGACATTTGGGTTGCTTCCACCTTTTGGCAATTGTGAATAACACTGCTATGAACATCCACATAGTGGAGATTTTTGCACAGACATATGTTCTTGTTTCTCTTGGGTATATTCTGAGGTAGGGCATTGCTGGGTTGTCATTTCTAATCACGTATAATGATTTGAGGAACTGCCATACTGTTTGTGCAAAGTGGCCACACCACGTAACATCCTCACCAGCTGTGTATGAGGGTTCAGTGTGTATTTTACACCTTCCTGTGCAAACCTGTCTGTGGTCTGAAGAAGCTAAGCCCTTTTCCACCTCGGGGGCCTTTGCACACACTTCCCTTCCTCTTCCTAAAACACTTTTCCCGCATCCTTCCTCAATGTGGCTGCCCTCCTTCAGCTGTCAGTTCTCAGCTGAAATGGGACCTCCACATCCCTGGGTCCTTCATCTAAGGGGTATGTCCACACCGGGTTTTCTGCATCACTGAAATTGACCCTTACTTTAATGGATACATTGTTTTCTTTATTATGCGTTTGTTGGTGTGTCTCCTCCAGTAGAATGCATGCTCCCTGAGGGTGGGAACACGTCTGTCTTGTTCCTGTGTTCTCAGCCCCTGCACAGAGCCTGGTTCCTAGGAAGTGCTCAATAATTGTTGGTTGAACGAATGAATGAGTGCATAAATGAATGAGTGAACACATTAATCCATGAATGATGAAGCTAAGAGAGGGCAGAGGCATTTCTGAGATCTGTGTCCACCCATAATAGGTGCTCAATAAATATGTGTCACTGATGAGGCAGCAAATAATAAAAACATAACCACACACCCACAAACATGAGTAGCAGAGGGAAAGATGAATCTACTCCTTAAAGAAAGAAGTGAGGGATGTCATTGCAGGTGGCATAAATCTCAACACAAGTGCCCATCCTGGAGATAGAGATGCTTGGTCTTTTCCACTTTGCAGTCTGCTGAAGAGATGAGTCTCTCCTTTCTGTTTTAATAGAAAAATCACTCTGAGCACTCTGGTGCACTGAGCACTTTGGAACTCTAATTACAGGTGACACACAAATGGAAAGAAAAATAGGAAATCAAACATTTGAGCCAATACATTGCAATTTATATGGGCACTTAATAGCAGCGAAGTGCCCTGAGCCACTCAGAATTATCTCAAGCACTCTGCAGATGGACATCACAGGAGCTTTCCCGAGGATGAAGTCAGGGATGTCTATAATGCGCCCGAAGTCTTAGAGATGTGTCAGTGTTGTGAATCTTAATGTCCATTTTCACAAGATTTCTCCAAGGCCAATGCCATGTAAGACCTTCCGAAGGCTGACTCTAGGCCACCTCTGCAGTCTAACCTCTCAACGCTTTCCCTCATCACCTCTGAGCTCTGATCATCTCAGCCTCTTACAGCTCTCCACCCCAGCACGCTGCCTCTCCCTTGGGTCTCATCTTCTCTCACCTGTACCTGCCTAACTTCTGCTCGGTTTTATTTTAGAGGTCACCTCTTCCAAGAAGCCTTCCCTGACTTCTCCCCTCCCCAGACTGGGTTAAGATTCTCAGGTTGACTTCCGGTTCCCCAGGTATGGAACTTGGAAGTCTCCACTCCATCCTAACAAGTAAAAAGCTGAACAGACAGAAAAAAACAACAACTCTTCTGGAATCTGTAAAAGAGTTGAGGAAACCAGGCAAACCACTGTTGCCAAGACTGGAGGAACAGACGGTAATACAGACAGTCCTGGCTTACTGGAGCAGAACCTACAAGGAAAAACCACTGCGGAAACCAGTGGCATTTGCTACCAATTGTTCGAAAATTATGGTAGCAATATATTCAAGTGTGTATGCTTATGTGTATATCTTATGCATGTATATTTATGCTTAAGAATGCTTATATATAAGCGAAGTAAATGACAACAATGATACAAGGGGTAGGAGGGAGGGGCTAGGATTCTTTTATTATTATGAACTACTCACACTACCAGGGAAGCTGTGCGCTGTTGTTTGAAAGTAGATGTGGGTTAGTTTGTAAATGTGTATTGCAAACTCTAAGGCGACCACTAAAAAAATTTAAAAAGTATAACTGATATGCTAAAAAAGGAGATAAAATGGAAACATATGAATGGATCCATTCAAAGCACAAAAGGCAGAAAAAGAGTGGAGAACAGAAATAGGAACAAGGAACAAGGCAACAAACAGAAAATAGCAACACGTATTGTAAATATTGATCTAACTCTATCAATAATCACTCTGAACATCAATGGTCTAAACACACCAAATTAAAAGACAGAGATTGTCAGAGTGGATCAAAAAACCATATCCAAATATA